>CM065378.1:15112500-15182500 GCA_033060915.1 Euryodendron excelsum | reverse complement strand
TTTTCATGTGAAGTTGATGTAGAATGTAAATTTATTATTTTGATATTAATGTGATTGAAAGAGTAAATTTGTGTTGAGGGACTAATGTTCTAACTTTCAAGTTTTGTACTCATGTTATGCATCGTAATCAATTGAAGGCCAAAACACTATATATAGCCCAGCAAAATTTAAAAAAAAAAAATCCACTGAACAACATTCAATAGTAGTTATTGGGAGACACGACTTGTCTCAAGAAAGTTAAATCATGAAATTTGGTGTTCAATGATAACAGTGGAGGTAGTATGTATGAAATGTTCCAAGCTGATTTTAGATCTCTACAATCATACCCATCAAAGTCGCATACCAGAAAAGAAAAGACCAAACTGAACAGTAATCTATGAATATATGAAATATATATATCACATGTGCAATCCTTATATAGCCCAAGCAGGATATGCAAATTTTGGAAAATATGTCAAATTGAGATACATGTAACAAGTCTAAAGGACATGACAGGAGGGCGGTTGGAAAGCAATATGCATCAAGTCTTAATTAAAAGTAAAATAACTGGTTGGTCAGATCAGACTTTTTTTTGTTTAGCCAAAGTCAGAAAGCACAAAACATTATTTGGCTTATACTGAGAATTTTAATAAGAGAGATTTTCTTCTAATTTTTTCCCAATTGCTTTCTTTTTCTTTTCTTTGCTCGTGTTTGAAATTTAAATTTTTTACTAATTTTTTTTTCTATTTTCTCTCACTATTTTTTTTTCTTTTCTATTGTCAAATCATTTATCTAAACACAACATATCTGTTTGCGTATGCATGAAAGCTGCTACTAGCTGTCATATCCTCTGAAATCAGCATTTGGAAATATATAGTGGGTAGCTCTATATAGGTTCCAGAAAGGTCTATAGTTAATGATATTCAAACACTATTTCTATGCTCACTAGACTTTGCAATGCCTTCTTTGAGGGAGATAGTCTCCATCCCTAAAGTCAAGATTATTTTTTTCTTTTCTTTTCTTTTCTTTTCTTCTCTTGGAAAGCAGATCATACATTATTTTCTTCCTCTGTAGGACATGTTTAAGTCAATTCTGATATTCTCCGTGTTATGGAAATGGGTTACATGACAAAATGGCTGACTGTATGAATATCACATCATTTTACAGTGTTAAAAAATTATAAGTATTTTACCTAGCTATTTGTAACAAAGCATGAAGTCAGATAATGACCTTTTTCAAGTAATTACTTGCAACAAAAGATTTAAAACACAAGCCATAATAAAGCATCACAAGCTTTGCATTTGAGTGATGAACCCAAACAACTATGGTCATGACATTGGAGGAAGTCTCAGTGGCACTGTGGCAGTGATGATCAAGGAAGAAACACCCTAATCATGAAGCACCCAGGTCCTTTTGTGTCTTCCATATAATGTTTTGCCTTCAAATAATATTATGTTAAAGTGCCTAGCTAATTTTGTAATCTTTTCGATATCATTACAGATAGTGGAAATGGCATAGACTATGACTTTGTTTATGCAGCATTGAAATTGGAATTATTTTATTTTTTAGTAATCATGAAATGGTAAAACTGCAGTTGGCTTTGCTAACCTAATCATAGATGCTTTCACCTATAAAAACTAAAATAAAAAATTGTAAACTTCCAACAAAAAAAAAAAAAAAAAAACACAGACGCCCTAAAGTTAATATCAAGTTATAGCGACTTAGAAATATTATATTTTCTGATACTTTGTTACATGCTGCCGTGTTAAATTTGATGTGCTTTAAATTAATGTATATATTGAACCAGTCATAAAATGCTGTTGTGACAGGGAGAGAGAGACAGAGAGAGAGAGAGAGAGAGCTTATGGAACATCAACCAGGTCCCGAGCGCCGCCCTAATTAGCTAAGTGCTTTTATTAAAATCATATGATATATATAAAAATAAATAGACGAAAAGAGCTGTAGCCTTACTCTTGTAGGAAGTATAATGATACATTTTCATTCCCATAACTTATTTACTCGCTAGTCAAAGGAGGATACTCGGCTCCAATCCATGTAGAACTTAGCGGTGGTCATGTAAGAGCTTAGCTCGGGGTCATTTAATAGACAAATTTAGAAATTATCTTTAAAATCCGACCCGAGCCGACCCAGCATTTTTGTTACATGGCACGTCTAAGCCCGCTCATAAATTGTAGGATAGGGCCAATAGTTTATTATATATGACAAAGACGAAAAGAGCTTTTAGAAATTGTACTTTAAAACTCCGGAGGATACCGGCTCCAATCCATGTAGAACTTAGCGGTGGTCATGAGTCTAAATATATTTATATAAATTGAGGGTAGGGCCGATATTTAATTTTATTTTTAAAATTCGACCTTATATATATGATATATATGTAATTAAATTTTATGTTGTTTAATATTTATTTATTAAAAAATTTATATCTTAAATAAATTTATGTTAAATGGGCGGGCTTTGACAAGTTTAAAAATATAATTATTTTAATTGGGCGTGCTTGGAATTTGGTTTTGAACCAGATGAATTTTTATTTTGTGCAAGTCCAATCCGAACCTACTCTAACCTGTCCAATGTTCACCTCTAATAGAATTGGGTGAAAGGAAGTTTTTCCACATAGGTTGAAGAAAAGTATACTTTACATGCATGAATTTGGTTACGGGTTAATTTCTTCTTGGACTATAGTTGAAAGTGGACAACAGAAGAAAAAAAAGAGAGCACTACGTATAAGAAAATTGGTATGAGGAGAATCAAGGATTCTGCAATTCTTTCCAACCCACTAAAATCTGTTTGTCCACTTCCTACACAATTCACAGAAACTGACCTCTTCATGTCATTGTAAAGATAGAAAAAAGAAAACAATAATACTAAAAGAAAATGACCATTGTAGCCTTGACAAGTTGGCTAGCTTTAAGAATAATTTATGTACATATGGGCCTCTATATACAAGAGCTACCACAGACGAAAGTGATCTCAGAGCATATCCCGTGAGGCTTCCCCTGTTTCTTTCCCTTTTTTTATCATCCACTTCTTGCTCTGGAGCTCTTCAGATACTCCTCCTCCCTCATGACTGCCTTATCTTGTACCTAAAGCCTCGATCTCTATTCATTCTTTCTTTGTTTCTTGTTTATATTTTTGGGTTCATTTGCTTTGAATGGTTCCAGCTCTTGTTTTAAATTCAGTAAGATATGAGTAATCCTGCGAGGCCAAGGATGAAAGTCATGTTTAATTTGGTTTACGACAGGGGATAACTTAAGGTTTTATCTTTTGATTTTGATATCTAATATTCCTTCTAGGCTTTTTGTAATTTGCATAGTTTTTCATCAAGAAATGGAAGTGATTAATAACGGTAAAGCGAAGAAAGGGCTGATCATCAAGACATGGGAGCGATGCAGATCCATTGGCGGCGGTGGTGGTGGCAAGAGTCCGTCGGGAATCCGCCGTGCTCTGATGATGAAAAGCAGTTCATGGCCTCGCTCCGGCAGCAGGACTGCGGCGGCGGAGCAGGAAGAGTGTGTGAGACAACGCCGAGTTGCCCCGGAAGGCTGTTTCTCGGTCTACGTTGGGCCCCAGAAAGAAAGGTTCGTGGTCAAGACTGAATATGCCAACCATCCTCTGTTCAAGATGCTACTTGAAGAAGCTGAGTTGGAATATGGGTATAGCAGCGAAGGCCCTCTTGCACTGCCATGCAACGTTGATCTTTTCTATAAAGTCTTGGTGGAAATGGACTCCGACGAGATCCGTCAAGGCTGCAGCTTTGCTAAGGGCTACGGCTCCTATCGCCTTCTCAGTCAATCTCGGTTGGCTGCCATGAACAAGTCCTAATCCTGAGTAAGGATGTGTTTGGTTGTGTATTTTCTCATCTGTAGCAACTTTATTTTAATGTCTTTATGGGATGGTTTATATGAATTTGAGTTGAGTCTTATGAAAACATTAGCAGATCCAAGTCTGTTTAATTTTGTATCGGGGGCTTTGACTTTTGAATATTGCATGTTATCATCCCTTAGCTTTTTTTGCTTTTTTATTTTCTGTGAATGTAGATGTTGGGGTGGTTGATCCATTTGATCATGTGATCCTAACTAATTCTGCAATTTATAATTATTGGTGCTATTCATACTATTGCTTTTTCTATGATCAAGTTTGTAATTAATCTAATTAAAACAAGGTAGCCAGAAGACATGGAGTAGGCTATATAGAAATATAAATACAAGATGGGAAAACGCTATTGTTTCAGAAAAATTTATACAGAAAATTTACCAGAATGATGTGATAATGGTAGTTTTATAAATAAGGGTCACATAAGTGTTATATTTTTTAGTGAATAACTCATATTCAACTACATCATTCTGATGATAAATTCTACATAAATTTTTCTGTTTATATAACATTACTCATACAGATAATCTAATACCCTTTATTGCAATATTGTATGTCAGTGTATTCAACTCCTCTCTGATTCAATGAAAATAAGTAATCAATAGCTGTGAAAGATTTTGATGTTGTGTCGTAATTGAATTAGAGATTTTCAAATTCAAATAAAACCAGAGAGGAACGTTAGCTTTGGCGTCACGTCAATACTACTCACAAAAAAACAATTATATAAACAAATAACGATAACATTCAACTAGCGGCTGCATCCGTGCACATCAATTTGTTTTACTTCTGCATTACCTCAAGCAACAAATGTGGATATTACTCAATGAAAAAGCCGTAATTCAAGTATAAAAAAAGTTCAGTGGCCAATAGTATTCACTTTTTAGTACTTATCTGTACTGAATTAGAATATATAGTGTTTTATTATATCAGCAACATTAATTTGTAAAAATTATAAAAATTTCATAGAACTAAATGTCATATTCAAAATCTGATACATATAAATGTCAGTGCTAACTATTACCTAACCATCAGACTTTTGACTTTTTTTCATTAGAGTAGAAATAGTAGTTTGCTCTTCTTTCTTCTGGTTAATTTTAGAACTGCTTTGAAATCACAAATTAACCAACGTAAATGATAGCAACAAGTGCAAGAAGGGTTCTTTGTAATTTTATAATTGGCGGGCCTTGATTGATCCTCTTTGGCAGCATGATATGTATAACCTATATATCTACATGCTATTCCACAGGCTTCAATTATATGGTTTTAATTAATGCAAGAGGTGCAGACAAAGAGATTAAACACGGATTAGTTTTCTCAGTTTTTAAATTTTGCACGCCTGAGTGGAGCCTCGGAAGGTTGCGAGCAGGTAGCTAGTAGCAATCAGTTTACAGGTCTAATATTAGTTTAAGTTAAACCTCATTCCATAACAACCATCCATATATTGTTTACATATGATATCATTTTCTCTAGGTGGATAGTTATCACCACCTAAATAATTTAGTATTCCATCTGTGGCGTAATATTTTCCGGGCAATTATTTTTAAGAAAATGCTATTTTTTTAAAAATTTTGTACAAAATTCTATATCAGAATGATGTGACGATGATAATTTTGTAATAAATAAGTATTTTGATGGGTTCTTTATTTTAAAATGATAAGTCTACAATTTAGCTACATCATTCTAGTGATAAATTCTGTATAAATTTTCTGATTATATAGTATTACTCATATTTTTATAATCTTTTTCACTTTATATACCTCAAGAAACCCTGAAGAGAGAGAGAGAGAGAGAGAGAGAGTGATGTTGTAAAAATCATTCATTAGGCTGAGTCAATCTCTATGTCTCTTGCACAGGCAGTGTCAGCTGAATCTGTGCCATCTGATCCATCTTGATAGCAAAGGAGATTCTTTCTGGAATACTACTAATGGAATCCATTGAATTGGTGTTAGGAGATTAAATAAAAATAATTAAAAAGCATATGAAACTTCTAATGTTTATTGCCAAAACCATCAGCTTTCATGGAGTCTAATCTGCTAAAAATATGATGAAATCTGGTGGCATCGGCTCAGAAAAGAATTGAATATTAAAAACCAATGATGATAAAGCTTAATGAAGATACCAATCACCTCTATAAGCTTGGCAAAGCTTTTAGAGGGATATGCCCTTGTCAAGTTTGGATAAGTTTCTGAGACTCCTTATTGCTATTTTCCCAGGATTTAAATTCTTTCTTTGAGATCAACTTGCTTCTGGTATTTAAGTTGGCAATATTAGGGCTTTTGATGCACTTCAAGTTTTATACTGGACTATAACTTGGCCAACTGTAAATATTTTTTTGCTCTGTTAGTAGCGGTTGGTGTTTTGTGGATATTGTCATCGCCGCATTTGTCACGATTTCTGTTTATGTATTTTGTTTTCATTTTCTGAAATCGGGTTTGTCAATCTAATTTGAGAAATTATAAAAGAAAATATTTTTAGAATTTTTAGAACCATTTATATACGAAAATAAAAACAAAAACTAAAATTTTAAATTTGGAACCAAAATTTTTTCTGAGTCTCATTTTTCAAAGTTTCTATTGCTTTTGTTTCTGAAAAGCCAAAAGACGAAAGCAAAATGAAAACATACCAACATAACACTAGAATTACGAAGTGCAATTGTCAGAGCGCTTCCAGGGCAAGTGCAGCTTCAGACAGTTATACATGGCGCTACGACAGTGATACGTCGCTATTTAGCAGCCAGCACTGCTCTATCTAACCGGTGTAGTCCGCAGACGGATAGAGTGATAGTGAAACACAGTTGAAACTCGGACGGAGCAGGAGATGGAGGCGGCGAATAGCAGCAGATCAGTACTCATACTCTATAACGCCGTGATCGTAACTATGGATCCCCAAAGCCGTGTATTCAGTAACGGAGCAATCGTCGTCGACCACGATAAAATCAAAGCTATTGGTCAATCCTCCGACATCCTCCGCGAATTCTCTGCTCTTGCGCACCAAATCGTCGATCTTCACGGCCAATTCTTGCTCCCCGGTCTCTCTCTTACCTATACATATATATATATATATACGTGTGTTTGTATCTCTATATATACACATTGACCCGATGCATCTGGTTTATGTAGGGTTCATCAACACACATGTTCATACCTCGCAACAACTCGGCAGAGGCATAGCCGACGATGTTGATTTGATCACTTGGTTACACGATCGCATTTGGCCTTACGAGTCCAACATGACCGAGGAAGATTCATACATCTCTACTTTACTTTGCGGAATCGAACTCATTCACTCTGGTGTTAGTATCAACTTGTTCCTCTCATTTTGCTTCCAGTGATTGTTCAAATACTTTATAGTAGACTATTCTTTTGATGTATATATACATACATGTGTTATGTATATAATCTGTTGAATTAGGTAACCTGCTTTGCGGAAGCTGGGGGACAGCATGTGTCTGGAATGGCGAGGGCGGTGGAGTTGCTGGGCTTGCGTGCTTGTTTAACACAGTCAACCATGGACTCTGGCGAGGGTTTACCGGCATCTTGGGGTATTCGAACCACAGATGATTGTATTCAGGTTGTCCATATCCTATTTTTGATTCGGAGTTGTGTTAATTGGTAACGTACATTCTTCATTTTACTCTGCCAATTACTAGGCCTCATTTCGGACCACACTCTGCTTGAATTGTTCTTTCTAATGAGTATCAATGACTTAGATGCTTTTTTTCCTCTGATCATACAACTTTTTTGCACACTCTGAAACTATTTTGCCTATGTTTATTGAAGGTTGATGTGCTTCACAAGTAATAGAAATATCTTCTAAATTGTTCCTTGAAGACCAACATCATCTATCTTCTGTCGCTTTTGCTTTTCAACTTTCCCATTCTTGGCAATCTTTTGCTCCATTTTAGTGTTTAGTTCATCATGAGATGGTAGAATTGTTGCATAAAGCCGGATAGGCAGAGAACATACTGTTTTCCACTTTCCCTTCTTTTCTCTGTTCATTACTTGCTTATTATAAGCTTATAACTTCTGTTTTCTGGCCTAACCTTTTAATTTAACAAGTTGAATACTTTGACCCTTCAACTCATACTTTGGCTTGTGATGCAAATATCAGCTAGAAAATATAGAAACCTATGTGATAAAGGCATGTAGCTAAACAAACAACAGCATGAGTTCATAAAAAAACAATTGTTATTTTCTTTTACCCTCCATCCTTCGAAAACCAGATTTTGCTTGATAGAGTAGTTGAAATGGCCAGTATAGTGAGGGTTTGAGAAAAAATGAAATTGATTGAAATGGTTCCTTGTTCCCCCCTTCCTAAAGCTTCTCCATGCTTTTACAATTTCAATTAACCTAATGTAATTATGGAGAAGGCAACTTTCAGCTCCAAAGGCAGAGTTGGGAAGATTTTCAGTGACATGGGACCAAAGGTTGCTCATATTTCTTATGCTGGAACTTGTAGAAGATTTTTTTAATTATTTTTTAGGAGCCCAATATGTGCATCCAATCCCTATTAGCATCCATTTATACAAAGTTTTAGCATTTTGAGTATTGATTATTTTGTCTCTGGTAAAGTTTATGATGGATTGGGTTGGCAAATTGTAGTTTAGACAGCATCTAAGGTATATCTTGTGTGTGAAACTTCATGCCTACTATTTTGCTTACCTGGACATATTAGGATTTTCCTTTGATACAAATTTAGGTCCCTCTTAGAATTGTTGTGTTTTGATTTCTATCCTTGTATAATTTATTATTTCAAAAAATTATGACTGAAAATAATATATTTACTTTAAGGGTACAGTCGCAAAAGAAACTGTATGAGAAGCACCATAATACAGCCGATGGACGCATAAGAATATGGCTTGGAATTAGGCAAATCATGAATTCTACTGATCGTTTATTAACTGAAACGAGGGACACAGCAAAAGAACTGAAAACTGGAATCCACATGGTATAGAACTCTCTCTCTCTCTCTCTCTCTCTCTATCTCTCTCTATGTGTGTGTGTGTACGTGCGCGCGTGTAGATCTAAGCTTTTTGAGGATTCTGAATTCCATAGGCTGGTTTTACTCATATTAAAGCTTTCTCTAAATATAAAGCTACTTTAAGTTGTATGTTTTTGGCTTTATTAATGTCTAGCCGAACAACAAAGTTGAAAATTTGATGTTTCGATTTGCAAACATCATCTTGGATTTAAGTGATAATTTCGAGTGAGTTTTGTGATTGAAGTTCTAGCTTTCTAGTTTATATGTGGATGGTTAGATTGGATTATTTTTCCTTTGAACTGAAACTCTCCTTCTTGCAATGATAATGCACACTCCAGGGAGGTTATTTGGAATCTCCTATTTCTTCTAGAACATCATGCCTAAAGAAAAACTAAAGTGGAAGGAGAATCTTTCTATTTGGAGCCATCTGTGTGTGTGTGTGCACGCTTCTCCTTCTCAGCAAAGGTTTTTATTTTGGAAACTAAGGCAGTCATTGTTTTTCCTTGGTAATTGCATATTTCTTGTGCTGCTGAGGGTGGATATGGGATTGTGCCTCCTCTTGAAAGTTTAGTCTAACTCCAAAATGGGTTAAACATTTGGAGTGGGAAAATATTACTTTCTAGGAATGATTTCTAGTTCCTCATTTTCCTCTCTATTTTTCTTACTGACATCATATGTAAGGTTTCTCTTTTAAATATGGAACTCTGGAATTCTTCTACTGCTATATTTTTCATTTTGTTAGATCATTTTTCATCCTATTTCAATGTAATGTGACACCATTGCAGGGAGAAAAGAAAAGTAATGTGACACCATTGCAGCCTTTATTAGTAACATGAAATTACATAGAATGTCAAACTTGACTCAGATTAAATGTTTTGTTTAATGTTCATTTTATTAGAGAGATCTCCAATTTTTGGAATAAGAAATTACATTATTGACCCTATTTTCCTCTTGATAATCTGGCACAATTGTTTGTTTATTTTTATTCCTCCCCCCCCAAACCAGTAGTTTTGGCAGCAAGTCAAATTCAAGGTTCACATCTGATGCCAGATAATGGATGCATAATTACATGTCCTTGAAATAGATAGAGGCAAATGAACCTCTTTATTTACTAGTTCAATATGTAGCATGTTGCAGAGATACCTTATGAGAATCAATTTGTGACGAATACTCGAGAAGTTGAGCATGGGACAGTTACATACCTGGAGAAGATTGAATTCCTACAAAGCAATTTGCTGGCAGCTCACAGTGTTTGGGTCAATGAAACTGAGGTAATTCTTCCTTCTCATTCCATGGGACACCCTGGCATATAAATAAAAAAACAGAAAAAAAAAGAGAGATCTCGTTGTTCACTCCATGTTGCATGTTATTAAAACCAAGTCAACCTACATAATCTTGCCTGTTTGTACAACCAGATAAAGAAAATTCAATATCAGAATAAAGGTCAAGATTGCCAGAAAGCTAGTGAAGCAGGATGTACATCTACACCTTCTCTATTTGTGATTTGAGTTTCTTTTATAATTTGATGTGTGTGATCATTTGTGTGTCAGTGTAGTTGAGTTCTTGCTACTAACCAACTTATCTAAGATTGTTGAAAAAGGGACATGTCTTCTATTTCAGTTGAGGGAAGTGTGAACGCTTCTAATTTTTGTCATTTTGCTGCTTTGCATATTCTTGCTCTCAGAGGGACTTGTCTTCTGTTTCAGTGAGGGGAAGTTTGAGCACTTCTAATTTTTCTCATGTTGCTTTCTTTGCATGTTCTTGCTCTTGAGTGAGCAATGGTTGTCTACTAAGCTGCATCTTAGATGATCTAAAAAGTTTTTGTAATTAGTATCTTTTTGTTGGGTTGGTTTGGTTTTTTTTTGGTTGCCCCGGTGGGAGGGGGAATGGCCACACATTCTTAAAGCTCCATTTTCTTGTGGTAACTGTTTTCGGAAGTTTGACTTCATATTGTCTAAGGACAATTCCCATTAAGTGGGTGGTGATGCAGCCATACAGGTATGTCTGTTCTCCTGCTGTTGTAAATTTTTGACGCTATGAGGATCAATAACTTGATAGCAGTTAGAGTTGCTCAATGGTTACTGTCAGTGTCTTTTTTTGTGCTTATGAATACTGTCTAGGAAACATAACTGTTACCTCATGTATTCATTTCAGGTTGGTTGTCTTTTGAAAGCTGGAGTAAAAGTATCCCATTGTCCAGCTGCTGCAATGAGAATGCTTGGATTTGCACCCATAAAGGAAATGCTTGATGCTGGCATTTGTGTGTCCTTGGGAACTGATGGGGCACCATCCAACAATAGAATGAGCATTGGTTTGTTTAATTCTGACAATATCTTTGCTTAACTCCGTTCCCTTGATGAACAAATTTCCAGAGAATGTCTTCTGTTATTTCTTTTTTGGAGCAGATTGCATATGCACTTCCACAATTCTTTCCTTGTATATGAAGTTTCCTTATCTATAGACTAGGAACATGATATCTTGTGTGGGTGGAAGTCCCTAGCTCAATATGTTAAACAACTGCAGCATAACCATGGAATTATGGTAGAATTTTGCTGCTAATTGGCATCAGGTCCCTGCCCATCCCCAATGTGCACAACCAAACAGAAAGTAATATGTTGGTCATAGCTGTCATAGACAGCAAACTTAATAAACCTTTTAGAAGGCAAAACGTGAGGGTTCTTATAGGGTTTCTTTCTGATGAATCCTGTGACATGTTCTTAGTGGTGTAGAGGAGTTTGTCCTGGATATATATGTGATTAGCTTCATCTTTGGTATTCATATTGACACCAACCCTAAAATATTTTTGTTGGAGGCACATGGGGATTAGATAATGCAAATAGCAGTAGGCAGACAAATTGGTGTAGAATAAAATATTCCCCTTTACATCATGCTACCGTCAAGACTCTTTCATGGTTGTCGTTCTAACAAAGCATGGTGTAGTTCTGGCACTGTTTAATGTGTTTGAACCTTTATGCTAAGCTTCTAAGGTTACGAATTTATTGATGGACTTGTCCTGTACAGTTGATGAGATGTACCTAGCTTCTCTGATCAACAAAGGGCGAGAAGTTTATGGCAAGGGAACAACTGATCCTACGGCTCTTCCTGCTGAAACAATTCTCAAAATGGTGACAGTGAACGGTGCCAAATCAGTATTATGGGACAAAGAAATAGGTTCACTTGAGATTGGGAAAAAGGTCAGTTTTACCCTAAACCCTAGTCCTGTCTGATTGGGATACATTGTACCAAGTTGATTTTTCCCTTTCTTTTTCATTTTTCGTCTTCTGTTTTTTCCATCAACCTGATTTCCTAATCCTGCTTAATAAAGGAATTGGATAAGCATTTCAAGTTTCAAACTCACTTTATAATGCTTAGCTAAATCTTTGACTGAGTAGGCTGCTTATCTAAATCTATGCCAAGAAATCTTGAGGACAGAAACATAGAATCATCTTAATTTAAAATCAATTGCCTAGAAAGTCCTCCATTGGAAATAAGAAGATTCCCAACTGCTCCACTTAATTAGGAGTTTAAACCATTACCATTATCATTATCATTATTATTATTTTGAGTACATGGGAGGGCCTAATGTTAGACAAACTTGGGCACCATAGTGCCTTTTCTATCCTTCTGCAGAATGAGCTCAATGGATGGAGTCAGATCCACCATGGCTTTGAAGCCTTGGGGGCAGCTAATAGCCTCCCTAGCCAACTGATGAGCACACCTATTAGCTTCTTCCACTTTTTTTTAATACAACCGCTGCTTTTGCAGAAGTCCCTTTATTTGAAGGAAATTATTGAAATCAAGGTCATCTCATCCCTCTTTCTCATTCCTTATAACCTCCCAACATTATCATCTTTTACATTTTTTTTTTTTGTGATACTACTTTGTGTGGAAAAGGAGCAAAGGCTGAGTAGTAAAAAAGAACACATAGAGAACTGGGGAAGAAAGTTGGCGCAGAGAATTAGGCTTTCAACCTTTCTGAATCTTTTATTATGAGATAATAAAGCATTTGTCAACTAAATTCTATCACTTCAAAATTATTACTGTAAGTGGAGATTCACAAAGATCCGAACACAAAAATATATTAGGTTGCACTTTTAAGTTTTAATTAGTATGACGAAAAACTATAATTAGCTATTATCTCCAACATTATCATCCTTTACATTTTTAAACTTGATGTAATGTTTGTTTCCCTACTTCAGTTATCATCTTCACAATTCTAGCTCTTCTTGATGCTATCCAGACAACTGAGGCTGATTTTGTTTGCATTCATTAATTGGTAGGCTGACATGATCATAGTCAATCCTTCCTCTTGGTCTATGGTTCCTGTGCATGACAGGTATGAATCTATCCTTGAGATATGATGCAGTACTTCAATAATATTTTGTCATTGTAAGATTTTGCTGCCTCACTGTAACTTAGAACTCGCCTGTCATTAAAAGAATTTGCCGAATTCTACAAATGGTTGGGTTTGGTATAACTCTTTGTTTGCATTTTGTGGAAATCAAGGTAGTCATGGATCATGAAAATGAGAGTACAAGTGGGAAACAGTAGGGCTGCAACTTGTTTGGTTTGAACCCAAGCCCAACCTGAAAAATATGCAGGATTGGACAGTTTATATTTATCTTTGGGCCGGGCTTGGGATAAAAAATATTCTGCCAAAATTAATTTCGGTCCAGGCTTGGGTAGAGGCATCGGGTGACCCGAGCCCGCCGGAGCCCAAAGTTGTGATATTTTTTGTCAACCCAATAACCATTTAATGTTTCCATATATAGATGCACATTTTTAGGTTTTATGCTGTAGCAACTCGAAGATTATCTTGCATTTTAAACCATAGACAATAATCTAATCTCCATTGTCAGCATTAATTAAGGGCCACCAGCCATCATTACACGTGATTCTGTCTGGGTTATTTACTAGCTGTTCAGTACTACTGTTCATCTCCTTTTTATGGTTCAATGTAAGAGCATAATTCCTATGGTTGAATCGCCTAGTACGTTGAAGGGGATTACCAAATCCACAGCCATCCCCTTCACTTGAGTGTTCCAGCATCATGAGAAAGGGGCTGTGAATAAAGCCTAAAAGGCTGTGGATTTATCAATCTTCTATGTTAAATTTGCCAGATGGAGTAATTCCTTTTCTTTAACTGATATGCAGCATTTCCAGCCTTGTATATTGCATGCGAAGTGAAAATATTGTCTCAGTAATGTGCAATGGCCGTTGGATTATGAAGGACCAGAAAATATTGAGTGTGGATGAGGTTTGAATAACTTCTTTCTGTAATGTCAGTTACATGTTTAATATTTAGACTTCTTTTATACCATCTTAGAAATCCAATGAGACCTTTACTAGGAAAATACTGTTGAAAATTGAAGACAGTTCGTTCACATTCTAGGAGTATGACATTTTGGATTTGTTTCATATAACAACAAGCATATCATTTTGCTTCACATGTCAAGGGCGGGATGGCTTTTGGGAGGAGAGGGAGAAGAAAGAGGAGGGGGGATATTTGGTTTAGGAATGGATAACAAGTCTTGGTTCTGCCATATGGGGCTGCATACTCCCAATCCAATTTCACTGTTTGCTCTAACTTAGGCTGCATTTATGTCATGTCACTTCTTGAACCCATATTCCTAGTGTGGAACATTTCACTTCTTACTTTGAGTCATTGGATTGCAATGTGGATGAATATTAAATGAAGTTTCAATTACTCCCGGAATACTTACTATTACAGTGGCCTGTATGACTACATTCGTTAAGCACTGGTAAGCTTTGCTCATGTAGAATTATAAGATGCCCAAGAAGGGAATTCAGTGCTAGATATCATGATTGTTACCATTACAGTGTTACAAATATCATGCATATATCATATTCTAGTATGATGAAAGAAAGTATAGTTTCTACATTATGATTCAACGGGTGGGGCTGCAAATTCTATCTTACGGATGTGGCTAGTTGAGTAGTAGTGTTCTTTCTGTATGAAGAATATATAAGTCCCGCTAGCCAGGATCCACAGGATTAGGTATATGTATTTTGTATTTTGGGATCGCAGTAACTTTTGTTGTTTCGCTTGTACTCACACCTGTTCTGTGGAGAATTCGTTTGTCTAAAAGCTGCTTTTTGATGATCTAACTGATTTAACTGAAATATGGGGTTCTGCATATAATACCAAACATTTGTTGCTTTTGCCCTTTCTTTCTAGTTAGAATCTCACAGGATTCATGTGGATGCAAATTGTGAATTCGCAGGGAGAAATAATTTCAATGGCAAAGCATGCTTCTAGCCAACTTTTGAAGAAGGCAGGCATCCAGATTCCTTGCAGAATGAATGTCCTTTAGATTTCATACGCTTCTTTGTATGAATAATCAGGCGTAATTTGTGTTGCTAGAAAATAAAAGCAACCCGAACAATTCATTATGTTGTATGATTGTTGTTGTTCAATGCAAGTTATTTTCCCATAAAGAAATGATCGTTCTTGGGAGAAAATAGAACACTTAATCGTCTAATAGTTCTTATATGATTATGAGTTTTGTTGTATGGTTCAATGTTAGTTTTGATCATTTGCAGCTAATATTTTTTGTAAGGTTGGTTTGGCAAAAGTTAGTGTTGCCTTGGCAATAGAGCTACCGCGTTTTATATCAATATCCAAGAGTAAACCCTAAGAGGTTGGCCGGTGGTCAATGCTCGAAGAAAATACTGGATACAATAGTAGTAGCACATCATTATGCTGATTTAGTATAACAAGTTAATAACACATGATCATATAAGTGTTTGAAATTCTATTCAACTTGTTTTAGGTGAAAAAATTTAAATTTTAAACTCCTAATGATTAGGATTTATATGATTATGTGGCTGATTTATTATATTACATCAGTATGATAATGTGGTACCATTGTTATATCTAATATTTACTTCAAGATTTGAAGTTTGGGAGTTTGCTCCTTTCAAGGTTTTATATTTAAATTTTTTTAAATGTTATTAACTCATTGGATCCACACACAAGTTTTTTGATTCGGTAATTATTCATTTGTATGTGATGAGGGAATTGTATAAGTTTCAGAATTAGTCGAGATGCTCACATCTAAACATCGGATTAACCAAAACAAAAATCAAGAATAGTATTGCCTTGGCAAGGGAACAAGATTACCATTATGGATTCATAATGAATCACATAAATTAAAGAGAGAGAGAGAGAGAGTATTACAATCATAATGTTATGCATTTCAACATTTACGCAATTTCGTAAATGTCACGTGAAATTTAATGGTTTCACAAATGCCACATAGTCTTGCAAATATCAAGAATATTGTGAAAATTACAAAAATTATTCGTAATTATATATATATATATAAATTGTGTTCGTTATTATATTTTTTTTTTTTTTATGTGACGTTTTAAATGTTCTAATACTTTTAAAATGTCAAATTATATGAGGTAATATAAAAATTATATTTGCCTTTATATTTTATTTTTTTTTATGTAGCACTCTAAATACTTTGATATTTTTAAAATATTACGTCAGGGACAATTGATGAGATAACTATTAAATTTATTTGTGCCCATAAAAAAGATTAAATTTATTCATTTATTTAACCTACTATATTAATTTTGTAAGATAGATAAGATATATATATATATATATATAAAGATAAGATTAGATTAGATTGTTAAGTCACCCATGTTAAAAAAAAAAAAGTGATTGTAATTAAATAAAGTATTATATATATGTATCTACTTTAATTTTTTAGATATACGATATGATGATCTTCAATTTATGTAAATTTTAATTTTGGGATATGAAACTATACGTATTATTACTTATTATTAATTTTAAATTAATTACTTATAATATTTTTATTATGAATTTAAATATTATTGTACGGATTGACACTCAAAGTATAAAATATTTAAGAATATTTTGAAAATATAAAAAATATGAAGGATAAATATAAAGTCCAGTTGACTAAAATTCAAAATAAAAAAGAAATAAAAATATTCAAACTGCGGCGCAAGAATGGCCATAGCCAGTAGAAGTATCCACATCTAGAATCTTTTCAGTTTTCAGATCCTCCGAGATACTTCTGGAATTTTCCTCCCTCCCTCCCTCCCTTAAATATCTCAACCAAGTCGTCTCTCTCGCGGATCAAAAGCACTATCAAAGCGCAGAAACAAAGCAAGCAACCTTTAAATTATTTTCTTAGAGAAGCTTCGGATGATGGATAGTCCGTTCTTCAGAAGCCACTGGAGCCAACCCTCACGCCCTCGCTACTCGCCGAGCTTCGGAGGAACACCGGTCCAGCCGGTTCAGCGGAAGGCCACAACAGAAACAACGACGTCGTCTCCGAGGGTCGTTTCGATTCCGGTTCACTTTGCCGGGTCGGACGCTACCAGATCGGCGTCGGCGTTGAAGATTCAGAAGGTTTTCAGAGGTTTCTTGGTGCGGAAGAGCGTGAAGAGGATTGCGGCCATAAGGCGCGAAGTTGAGGAGGTTGAAAGAGGGATTTCGCAGGTCGAGACTGCTCAGCTGATTAGGAAGGACCCTAAGGAGCGGTTGAAAGTGACCGAAACGCTGATGGCTCTGCTCTTCAAGCTGGATTCAGTTCGCGGGGTCGGTTCTGGGGTTAGGGATTTCAGGAAGGCTGTGATTAAGAAGGCGATTGCGTTGCAGGAGAGAGTCGACGCCATTGCTGCAGGCAATCAAACCGTAAGCACCGTAGAAGACAAGAATGACTCTTAACGTTCGCGCTCAAGTTGTTGACCAAACACTAGAAATCAATGGTTGCGCTGTGCATTCAACCTTTGAAATTGAAGGTAAAGCATATGGCGTCGAAGATCCTGCTAACGTTTTTAATTGATGATAATCATGCCTCAGAAATCATAGAGTTGGTTGATAATGGCGCGTATCAAACCCTGACACTAGTAGTTGAAGCAGCAGATGCTAAAGATGCAGCTGACGTCGTAAATAACCACAAATTTTCAGAAGTTACTGTTGATGAAAACAGAGAGGTGCATTGTCCTGATGAGCCTCCGCAGGATTCGGGTGAAGTCGAGGCAATGCCCGAAACTAACGATGATGACTTTGTGGAGTCTGCTCCTGAAATCTCTTGAGAAGATGGATATTACTGGATTTGGAGTAGATTCTGAGGTGAAGGCGGATGTAGAAGCTTCTGTCGTAAAGCAAATTGTGGAAGATCAAAATGCGACCTTGCCAGCGAGTGAATGCCCGGAAGAAAGTGTGGAAACAAGTCCAGCGGTGTTCTCTGCTAATCCTTTGTGTTTTACTGAAGTAGATGGTGAGAATACATCAGAGAAGCTAGAAGATGAGATGAAGGCACGTGGAGCTGAGCGGACAGAGGGGAAATTCAAATTGTTGTGCGGGTGCTGGAGGGACAGAGGACCACAATCGCAATGCTGAACTTCTGGAGAGGATGATGTAGGACAATGAGAAGATGATGAGTCTGATGACACAGCTATGCGAGAGAAACGAGCTGCAAACTCGAATGCTAAGCTCGCTGACACATAGGGTTGAGCAACTGGAGAGGGCTTTCATTTGTGACTGGCTGAGAAGGAAGAAGAAGAGGCTGGCCCTTGGAACAGTGTAGGGCTTGGAATCGGCCCCAGGTCAGAAAAAAATGTGGAAAGAGATAAATCTGTTGCGCAATTGCGCTGTTTTGTGTCTTCGCTGATGCCTGATTGTAAAGTGTGTATTTTTTGGTTTGCTGTTGGGTGTGGATATGGATAGGGATGTGTTGTTGTATTACCATGGGCTAATACACTGAAAGGCAACACCTTTTTGTGTGTTTACATTTTGAGTTCGAAATACAATCAGTGATGTTTATATGGCTTAAACTAAAAATTTCCTTAGACATTCTGGGTATTCAAATTGCTCCAGTTGATTCCATTTCCTCTTTCTTGATTTTAATTTAAAAATTCCTTTTGAGGAATTCTTTGTGCGTTTGAAATGCTTTTAATCTTTTATTGGAACTTTATCACGGAAAAATCAGCCCTCTCCTGCCAATCTTAGGGTATTTGAAGAGCATGTGACGTAGCTGGTACATCAATCTGAGTTTTGCAGCTATTGTTAAGTGATTTATCCATTCCACTAAGTTTTTTTAGGATTAATTACATACACATCCTTTAAAATATGATTCTATATCATTATGTTATCTTAAATTTTAAAAGGTATCATTATATTTTTTTAAACTTTTTAAGGTAACGAGTTGACTTTTTAAATTATTAATTTATATAAATTTAAAAATAGATAAAAAATTATTATTTGACTTCTACATGTTAATAAAAGTATAATTTAATACTTAAATTAATATTTTTTCTTACTATAATAATTATTTAATGACTTGAAATATTTATTGAAATGACATATAAATCTAGGGACAAAATAAGAGGTATTTAAGTTATTAGATTATTATTATAAAAAATATATATAATTTAGGTATAAAATAAACTTTTGTGACCATGTTTAAGTTTTATAATAATTTTTTATTTACTCTCCTAAAGTCTCAACTTATTGTTAATAGAATGGATTTATTAATATAAATTAATAATTTATGGAATCAATTTAGAGTGTTTTAAAATTTAATAAAGTATATTAATACTGAGTCATTGTTCAGAAAGTATATTTATGATTAATTCTTTTTTTTGTAAAGTTGGTTTGACAAAAGTTAGTGTTGCCTTGGACATAGAGCTATCGCATTTTATATCACGATTCAAGAACAAACCCCAAGAAGTTGGCTGGTAGTCCATGCTTGGAGAAAATATTAGATACAACGGTAGTAACACTGATCTAGTATAACAAGTCAATAACACCTGGTCATATAAGTGTTTAAAATCTTATTTGTCTTATTTTAGGTGAAAAAATTTAAATTTTAAATTTAACACTCTTGATAATAAGAATTTTCATAGTTTATGTGGTCATATGTTATTAATTTGTTGTATCACATCAATATGATGATATGGTATAATCGTTGTACCCAATATTTACTCTAAGACTTGGAGCTGAGAGTTTGCTCCATTTCAAGTCTCACGTTCGAAACTTTTTCAATGCTATTAACTCTTTGGAATCACACCCAAGCTCTTTGACCCAGTAATAATTTAGTTTGTGCGATAATAGACTATATAAGTTTTAAAATTAATTAAAATACGTGCAAGTTGCTCTAAACACCTGATTAACAAAAAAAAAATATCAAAAATAGAATTGCTTTGGCAATGGATTTAGGTTACCATCGTGGATTCACAATGACTCATTTAAGTAGGGAGAGAGAAAAAGAAAGAAAGAATATTATAATCATAATGGTATGCATTTCAACATTTACGTAATTTCGTAAATGTCACATGAAATTTAATATGGTTTCACAAATGCCACATGGTCTTGCAAGTATTAAGAATATTGTGAAAATTACAAGAATTATTCATAATATATAAAATACTTTAGAATATTTTGAAAATATTAAAATTATGAAGGATAAATACAAAGTCCATCTGTTTGACTAAAATTCAAATAAAAAAAAATATTTAAACAGAAAAAGACAAATATGTGATACTATAGTAAACTGTTATGTATTAACATTGTATTATTAATTTATTTATAGTTTTTTTTAAATTTTAAACACTAATTATAAAATTATTATATTTAGAAAAAATATTTAAATAAAAATAAATACATAAATGTGGTGGGAATTCCTCCGAGTTGGAGGAAACCATTGACCGCGCAAGAATGGCTACAGCTTGTAGAAGAATCCACAGCCATCTAGAATCTTTTCACTTTTGAGATCCTACGAGATACTTCTAGAACTTCCATCTCCTCCATCCCTCTCTCCTATAAATATCTCAGCCAAATCGTCTCTCTCGCAGATCAAAAGCCCTATCAAAGCGCAGAAACAAAGCAAAGCAACCGTCAAATTGTATTCTTAGAGAAGCTACGAGATAATGGATAGTCCGTTCTTCAGAAGCCACTGGAACCAACCCTCACGCCCTAGCTACTCGACGAGCTTCGGAGGAACACCGGTCCAGCCGGTTCAGCGGAAGGCGACAACAGCAACAACGACGTCGTCTCCGAGGGTCGTTTCGATTCCGGTTCACTTCGTCGGGTCGGAGTCGACCAGATCGGCGTCGGCGCTGAAGATTCAGAAGGTTTTCAGAGGTTTCTTGGTGCGGAAGAGCGTGAAGAGGATTGCATCCATAAGGCGCGAAGTTGAGGAGGTTGAAAGGAGGATTTCGCAGAACGAGACTGCTCAGCTGATTAGGAAGGACGCTAAGGAGCGGTTGAGAGTGAACGAAACGCTGATGGCTCTGCTCTTCAAGTTGGATTCGGTTCGCGGGGTCGATTCTGGGGTTAGGGATTGCAGGAAGGCTGTGATTAAGAAGGCGATTGCGTTGCAGGAGAGAGTCGACGCCATTGCTGCAGGCAATCAAACCGTAAGCGCCGTAGAACACAAGGATGACTCCAATGATTCGGCTGAGCATCAAACTCTAGAAATTGAAGGTAAAGCATCTGGCGTCGAAGATCCTGCTAACGTTTTAATTGGTGAGAATCATGCCTCAGAAATCAAAGAGTCGGTTGGTAATGGTGCGGATCCAACCCTGACTCCAGAAGTTGAAGCTCCAGATGCTAAAGATGCAGCTGATGTCGTAAATAACCACAATTTTTCGGAATTTACTGTTGATGAAAACAAAGAAGTGCATTATCCTGATGCGCCTTCGCAGAATTCGGGTGAAGTCGAGGCAATGCCCGAAACTAACGATGATGGCTATGTGGAGTCTGCTCCTGAAATTTCTGAGAAGATGGATATTACTGAAGTTGGAGTAGATTCTGAGGTGAAGGCGGATGTAGAAGCTTGTGTCGTAAAGCAAATTGTTGAAGATCAAATTGCGACCTTGCCAGCGAGTGAATGCGTGGAAGAAAGTGTGGAAACAAGTCCAACGGTGTTCTCTGCTAATCCTTCGTGTTTTACTGAAGTAGATGATGATAATACATCAGAGAGGCCAGAAGATGAGATGAAGGCACATGGAGCTGAGCTGACAGAGGGGAACTTCAAATGTTGTGAGGGTGCTAGAAGGACAGAGGACCACAATCGCAACGCCGAACTTCTGGAGAGGATGATGGATGACAATGAGAAGATGATGAGACTGATGACACAGCTGTGTGAGAAAAACGAGCTGCAAACTCGAATGCTAAGCTCGCTGACACATAGGGTTGAGCAACTGGAGAGGGCTTTCATTTGTGACAGGCTGAGAAGGAAGAAGAAGAGACAGGCCCTTGGAACGGTGGATGGTTTGGAATCAGCCCCAGATCAGAAAAAATGTGGAAAGTGATAAATCTGTTGCGCAATTGCCCTGTTTTGTGTCTTTGCTGACGCCTGATTGTAAAGAATTTGTTTTTGTGGTTGCTGTCGTGTTGCGTGTAGATATGGGTGTCTTGATGTATTAGCATGGGGGCTAATACACTGAAAGCCAACGCCATTTTGCGTGGTACATTTGAGTTCCAGATTTTCATGGTTTAAACTAAATATTTTCTTAGACATTCTGTGTGTATTCTAATTGCTCCGGCTGATTCCATTTTCCTCTCCTTCGTTTTTATTCAAAAATTCCTTTTGAGGAATTCGTTGTGCGTTTGAAATGCTTTTGATTTTTCAATGGAACTTCATCACGAAAAAATCCGCCCTATCCTGCCAGATACATCAATCTGAGTTTTGCAGCCGTTGCTTAGGTGATATATCCATTCCTCTAATATATTTTTCACGAAGGGTTTATCTTCGAATCTCACGTTTGCCTTTGCTAGAAAGTCTTACTGAGCAAGGCTGAGCCACTAGAACAACTGAAGGGAGGGAGGGCGGGAAGATAAGAGAAAAGGAAAGAAAGCAAAAAATCGTTCTCTTACTTTGTCTCTCTTCTTTCTTTTCATTTTGTTCTACAAAATTAAAAAAGGGAAGGGAAGAGAAAATTAAGGACAAAAAATTTTCTTTTCTTTCCCTTCTCTGGTGACATTTTCTATGGCTGAGCAGATAGAGATTGTATCACCTAAGCTGGTGAGGATG
This sequence comes from Euryodendron excelsum, assembly GCA_033060915.1. Classification (NCBI taxonomy): domain Eukaryota; kingdom Viridiplantae; phylum Streptophyta; class Magnoliopsida; order Ericales; family Pentaphylacaceae; genus Euryodendron; species Euryodendron excelsum. The sequence continues at coordinate 15,159,602 of CM065378.1, read as the reverse complement.
CTAGGTAATTCCTAGCCAAATGCACCGCCCTCCTTGCCCCAACCTCCCTGTGTTTCCTAGCTGCCATTTCTTTTTCACTTTCCTCCCTCAATGTGTCTTTCCTTCTCGAGTCAAATAAGCTGGTAAGGTTGGTTTTGGCTTCGATGTAATAACACTTGCACCACATTAACTCTTTGTTTCCTTGCCATGACATATACTTGATGATTTCAGCTCTCTAGGACCAAAATGCAGTTGAAGCCATGTCATTTGGCAAAGAAAATGAAAGGAAATACTCACTTTCATTAGGGCCTAGCTAATCCTCTACCAATGCTTTCTCGGTTCTATTCTGAGACAACAATGCAACGTTTATGCTTAAGGCCCAGTGGCAAAGCACATCAGTTCAGTTTCTGTAGGTCAAATGCAACCGTTTTGCAAGTGTAGTGCGACATTTTAGTTTTTTCCCCTTGTTGGGGCTATGCATTTTAGCCTCCTTGCACCAAAAGTGCGGCAAATTTGCATCTTGGTGTTAAAATGAAGCATTTTCAGCCTCTCCAATGTAGAATGCTGCAATTTTGCATGATCCGAGTTATTAAGATGCAGTATTTCACCTCTTATCTTTTGGTGCTTCACCTGCCCGTACATCAAAATGCCGAGTGATTATTTAATGGTTTTGGAGCATTCCTTACTTTTATCTTTTCTCTAACAATGCAGCAGGACATCTCTTCATTAGTTGGTGTGCTTGGAATCATCTAGCAAAGGAGACTCGGTATGAGAGGAGAAGTAAAAATGGTATGACGGTTTCGGAGCATTGAATATTGTTTTACCAAATGCTTCGTTTTTTACTTTGTGGCCCAAAACATAGCACTTTAGCCTCCTTGTTAAACCTACATTACTGTGCCTCCAAGACATTGCATTCTTTTCTGCAGTTACATACTAGATCTAATTTCATTCTGGAAATTCTGCTTAAATACTATGTTTTATTTGAGCCTTTTTAAGCATTAGTTCATGAACATGTCATACCACCACCAAAAAAAAAAAAAAAAACGCTTTAAAATAATGAAGGGTCTACACAAATTCTTGCATTTTATTAGCCTGGAAGATATTTGCACGAATGAAAACTTAAATAGTTTTAATGGAAATTAATGCCACAAAGTAATGAAAAACTTTGTTGTTCTTTCTCATTACTAACATGAGCTATGATTCTTCTTCCACGCCCCCCACCCCCTTAAAAAAAAAAAAATATTTAAGGATGCAATGTTAGTGTGAGGTTCAAATCAAATTGACCAGCTTCCACACTAAAAGGAGTCTCACCAGTCAATTAAACATTGACAAACTAAACTTAATTATCAGCTCACAAATTTTGGCTCATTAATTGGGTTATAAACATTGTAACAAATTCGGGCTCATTAATTGGATTATAACCACCATAATTTGAAAGATATTCAGCAAAATATAAGTAAAATAATCTAAAAATTTTAAGACAAATTTTGAGTAAGAAAGAAACTTACAAGTGTAACTTTTTTTTTTAACAATTCAGGAATTTACAGAAAAATTATGAATTACTTGTAATAAAAAAGATACTTACAAAATATTAAGAATTATTTGAATATATGAGATAAATTTGTAATCTTTTTGTTAGTAAAAAACCATCAAGATACATCCGATATATTTTTAGTAAATTGGAGAATTTCGTTGCTATAAGTAAAACAAAAACAACTTGAGCCAACCTAATAACAGTTAATCCCAAATACATCTCCGTGCAGTTGATTTTTTTAGATCAAGTATAAAATAAACCTAATCCAAGTAAAGTTACGTTCCTGGGTAGATTAGTCTATGCTTTAAAAAAAAAAAAGTTTGATTAGTTTATAAATCAACTTATTTTCGTCTCTTCGTGGCTTTTTTTTTTTTTTCACTTGGGTTTCTTATTGAGATATTTTTTCTTTTTGAACTTTCTATTGATGTTATGCCACGTTTGGATTTAGCATTCGTAAAAAAAGCATGTTTATTTTTGTTTATTTTTTAGTCCAGTCCAAAAAAAATAAAAAAAATAAGTTTCTCTCCTTTATTATTATTTTTCTTTTCGCTTTCCACAACAAATCTTAGATCCAAACATAACCTAATGTGGATTTGGATTTATGAATTTAAAAGTGAATGAAATTGATCTAAATCATGTACCGATTACCTTAAAAATATATTTGATTATTAACATTTAGATATCCACAAGACAGATTGAAGGATTTAGGTAACTTACTATGAGTGGATTTAAATGATAGGATTGGAAGAGTTATTTCAAATTAACAATTCTAGTTATATATGGAACCAAAAAAAAAAAAAATCTAGATTTATAAGGATTATAATAGAAAATCTGATAAAAAGTTTTCCTCAGTGTCTTTTTCGTAAATTTATTTTCCGGATGAATTTAATAATTTAATTTTATTTTAATTTTTAAAGTAGTTGATTTGGCTGTTCTGACCACCCAAACCCTCCTCACCCTTTTCTCTCCCGAATTCACCTCTCTCCTCTCTGTCTCTCTCTCGCTGTCTGCAAGTGTCGTCCAAAGTTTTCGAAACCCTAGGAATCTCTCGAATCTCATTCACTCATCTCTACAAGCTCTGTGTATTGCTTTCTCACTTCTCTCTCTCTCTCTGTGCTGTGTGACGTCGACGGCTAATAAGTGCCGTCCCTTGCTATCGATCTTCTCACCGAACTTCGTGACTCGTTGACCATCTGATGGCTGAAGGCAAGCTCGATCTTCCCGATGATCTTCTCTCTTCTAAGCCATCCGATCACTCGTGGACCGCCAAAGGTACTTATTCTTTTGAACCTCTTTCTTCCAATTTCATTAGGTTTGGTTTTTTAGTCCGATGGATTAGATCGTTTTGTGGTTAATGTTCCTTTGGGGATTGTGGATCTCATTGTATTTGAATTTTTTTTGACACTTCAATTTGTAAGTTTAAATATTAGGGCTTCTAAGCATTTTCTAAATCTTCTCTTGGTGGCGTTTGAGATCAGTTGCCTTGTGGTTGTGATCTTCACATTTTTTTTAATGATTGCTCTTCCGATTATTTGCTTTAATTTTAAACCCTAGTACTGTTTTGTTTGATTGCTGGGTAACAGTTGAAAAAAGGAAGAAACCTTTGCATTTGTTTGGATTTGAAGTTATATATTGTTTCATATGTTTTCTTGGCAATCAAGAAGAGCACTGCAAAGTTTATATATGTATCTTGATTTTGAAGTTTTAAATCGATGTTTCCATCATGTGTTAATATGTTGTGTCTGTAAATGAGTGCCACTCCCCCCTTCCTGCTACGATGTCTGTTTGGTGCTGACTTTTTGGCCATGCCTGTTTTATTTGGTCTGTAAAATGTGTTGTCGATTTGTGCTTTGAATGTCTTGATATTTCAGCTGCAATTAGTTCACTTTGCTTGATGAGCGTTGCCTTTGTTTGTGGACTATGGGATAGGGCATCGTATATTTAGGTTACCTTAACCCCCTATTTGTCTTGTTCTCATTAGTTTATCAATAGCTGCCTTCAATATTACAATCCAACTGTTCTTTTTACAGCTTTTGTATATCATCTAGGAATTTGGTCCTCAGGAATACGGGTTACACTTCGCCCCATGGGGTTTTTTATTTTATTTTTTAATTGTTTATATTTTGAGGGTTTTCTTCAAGGGTTAATTGTGTTTTATTTTAGTAGTAGTGTCGGGGTTCTTTGTCTGATTAATCTTATGTCATTGCCATAACTATATGGAAAATTCATCTACTGCTCCTAAGCTATACCTAAATTAATGTCCTAAGTTATTCCTAAATGTAACGTTGATTCATTATCGCTATTTCATATACTTATTTTTTTAGTTAGATGTATTTTATCATATTGATACTATTTTTCTTGTGTTGCTTACAATTTCTGCTGATATTTTTTATTTCATTATTAGAATTTCAAGTGGCGTACCCTACTTTTTTTTTGCTTGGTTTGGATTGCTCTCTTAATGCTGGATTTGTATTTATTCTATATAATTTCGATCAAATTTCTTAATGGAACTACAATTTAAGACTTACCCTTATTGGGTTGATGCCACTACAGTGGAAGCTTCAAGAGGGAATGATGATGAAAAGGGGGTGATAGGACTACTTGATGATTCGAAAGGTTGGGCTTCAGTTTTGCAATCTTGCAGCATCAAGTCTTTTCTAATTTGATAGAAAATTTTGGTCTTATCTGTTTCACTTACTGTCAGTTTGTCCTGCATATCCCTGCAATCATGAAATTGTACATGTTCATTGGCAGTTCCTTCAGATCAAGGAGCATCAGAAAGCAACATTCCTTTGTCTCCACAGTGGCTTTATGCTAAACCGAGTGAATCTAAGATGGTGAGTTCTCTATGATTAGGCAAATTTAGCTCTGTTTTTAATGTAACAATACCTTTGATGCTTCTTTGCATCGTTTTATATCTATACAGGAACTACTAATTTTATGATTGTATGAATTTTCAAAGTAAAATAACTTGTTGAATTGCCTTGTTCTTTTGTTGACATGCAAGTCTTTGTTTGTATATTTTATACATGCACCTTATTCAGTTCTTCTGTTTTCACTTATCAAAAATATAAAAATTCTTCTATGTCCTCATTTGCAGGTTTTAGCAGCTAAACTAGTAGGCATTTGTACCCAATGCAATTTATATAGTTTTCACTGCCAGTGTATGCCTAGTGAACTAGTGAATTTTAGAAGGAAAAAAAAATTGTCTACCTTCTTTTTAGGATTTCTTGATTTTTTTTTCGATTTTGCTTTTATGATCTTTTGGTTCATCATAATATAATTTCTTTTTTTTGGGGTGGGGAGGACGGGGGGAGTTGTGTGGTTCCAGGTTGTTTTGTAGGTGTTTTATATGCTTCTGCTTGCATTCTTGTGGCTGCATTTTTTTTCCCCATGTTGTCATTGCAATAACTTATTTTTTCATACTCGAGGAAGCTTGCACGTCGAGTCTTTCTTGACTTTTGTTTTAAGGATGATGGCACAAGACTCACCTTTAATTCCTAAAGATTTACTTGCAAAAGTTCAAGGTATAAATGCAATGTCAAATGTGTACCCTTCTTGACCAGAGATTCTCAATGCTGAGCAAATCTAGTAGCTTTAACTTGATGGAGAGCTCAAAATAGAACTTGTCTATATGACGTATGGTATGGTACCATGATCCCTTTGCACTTGGGTTCTTCACTTAAGAGCAGTGTACCCATCTAGACCAGAGATTCTCAATGCTGAGTAAATCCAGTTGCTTTAAGTTGATGGAGACCTCAGAATAGAACTTGCTAACATGACATATGGTATGATCCAATGATCTCTTTGCACATGTTGTTCAATTTAAGAGCAGTTTCATGTTCGTACTCAATACACTGACAGCAGCTGGCAGATGTCACAGCTTAGCTGCATTTCTTTTCCTGTTGAGGCCACCGCCACCTTCATGGTTTGAAGAAGTGTAGTAAAATCATATTACTTACTAGTAGGATAATCATTGGTTTCATTGATGTTTTTGACTAGGTTTAACTTCTCATGAAAAACAACAGAGTCTATAAAATTTTGGATTGACTTGTTAAAGAGTCAATATTTGAAGCCTGCTAAAAAGTTACTAATATGAGAAATTTGTGAATATCTTTTATACATCTGAAATTTGCTTTATTTTGCTGCTTATCATTCTTTGTCGCTTCTAAGGATTGAATGAAGTAATGTTATATTCAATTCATTGAATCAGTTGTTTTGACATCAAATTAAAGAAGTTATTAAAGAGATTGACTATTACATCACGTATTGTCACATTCACACTTTCAATTTTGTGGGTTGTGCTATGTTAATTTTTTATTTATTTTGAGTTTACGTATGTGTAAGTTGTACATCTTTCTTATAGTTTCATTTAATTTTCGCATGACCCATGCTTTATTAATTATCTACTGAATTTATGATAGAAACATGGTTTCAACTGAAAGGCTTGCTACTTCATAGGACCATTTCTAAAATGGTTTAATCGTTAATTCCTGAATCTTTTTATAGTAACATGGTTGCAACCATAGTGGCTGCGACTTCATCATGTAGTACGTTGGCATGAGTATGATTGAGGTGGTTCATAACAGGATTTATTTTGCTAAGATTAATGTTCATCTCAACCAAACCTGACCAATTTCCTATTTAGGTTAAACTGGTTACAACTTAGATGTCTACCCCACTTATTTGGCTTCAAAACAAAACTGACCTGTTTAGTTAGCCTGAAGCTTGCTTCTCAACTTATTATAACAAAAAGTAAGCAACTCTAACCGAGATAGAATACATGAGCATTACAGAGTTTCTTTTGACTGGATCACAGTCATCATATGGGCTGTCCACAATGCCACTTGCTAGATTCCACGATACACATGCTTGTCATGCTACTTTGTGTTTCAACCAAAACTGAAATATTATTATGAGTTTGGATCTTCTCAATCCTGAATAAACTGAAATAATCATATTCAGGAAACAACCTTTTTGTTGGGTACATGGCAATCTGCACTTTATTGAAATCACCACTGAGGTTTAATAGAACTATTGTCTTGCAGATGTTGTGAGAAGTTTGATTAAAATAGGGTCAAGCAGATTTCCTTGTCTCAAAAATTTTCCCCTTAAACTTCTATTGGTATAGCTGATGTGCTCTTTATCTAAATGAGGTGCATATTATATAAATTATTTTATTGCTATGGTTTTGTGCGACAGGAAATGCGTGCACCAAGTTCTCTTTCTCTTGGAAATGCTGCTGATCCCAATCAGAAGGAGGGCTGGCGTCCGGATGTCCCCGAGGACAAAAGAGATTGGAGAAGAATTGCAACTGAGACTGAGAGTGGCCGCCGCTGGCGGGAAGAAGAAAGGGAAACTAGCTTGCTTGGTAGAAGAGATCGCAGGAAGACTGATCGTCGTGCTGACAACCCTGCGGGTAGAGAAAACACTGACAATAAAACTTTGTCCACTGATAGGTGGCATGATGTTAGCAATCGCAGTTCTGGACATGATACGCGACGTGATAGTAAGTGGACCTCTAGGTGGGGTCCTGAAGACAAAGATAAGGAATCTCGGATTGAAAAAAGGACAGACGTAGAGAAGGAAGATGCTCACAGTGATGGTCAATCATTTGTAGGCAGCAATCCCCGTGCAGTTCCTGAGCGTGACTCAGATTCTCGTGACAAGTGGAGGCCAAGGCATAGGATGGAGGGAAATTCTAGTGGGCCAGTTTCCTACCGTGCTGCACCTGGGTTTGGACTTGAGAGAGGGAGGGCTGAGGGTTCTAATGTGGGGTTTACTTTAGGACGTGGAAGATCTAGTGCAGCAGTTGTAAGACTTCCATCTGCAGGTTCCCTTGGTGCTGCTCAATTTGACATGACTGAAAGTGTCCCTGGGAAGCCAAGCTCCTCAGCTGATACATTTTGCTACCCAAGGGGGAAGCTCCTTGACATTTACCGCAAGCAAAAAATGGATCCTTCTCTCTCTGCAGTGCCTGACCAGATGGAGGAAGCTCCTCCTATAACACAAGTCACTGTCCTTGAGCCATTGGCTTTTGTCACTCCTGATGCAGAAGAGGAGGTAAACTCTCTGAATTGGCTCCGCATAGTGAATTAACTTGTTCTGTTCTATGATTTTGTTTTTCCACAGGAGGATTAAATGTGTCTCGCAAATATTTCAGGCTATTCTTGGTGATTTATGGAAGGGCAAGATCACTAGTAGTGGGGTGTCGTACAATTCATTTAGAAAGGGCAGATCAACTGATAACGTTGCAGGTGATTAGTTTAGAAAGGGCAGACTCCTTATTTATGGCAATGTAACATCTAATGTATTTTTTTTTTTTCTTACATATGTTACTTCCTGTCTTTTGGAACCTTATGAAAATGTTCCTTCCAGATGTTGGAGACTTGGAACCCACCAATGGGAAACAGGGTATCCTGCCCTCAATTATGTCTGACGAGATTGTTGAGGTCTTTGGAGGAACTGTGAATGACGACCCTCATCAGGCTAATGTTTGTAGCACCTTGAACAACAAGGGTCCTAAAATTAATTGGATAGATGGTAAGTAACAGACCCTATTCAAACTTTACAACTGCAATATGTTTGTATTTTTTATTTTTAGCATCTTCTGAATGGAACTACCTTTGCTTTGTTTCAGGAGATATTAATCACGGAGAAGGTAAAATTCCTGCAGCTACCATTGGGACAAATGCAGATGAATTGATGCGAACAATTTCAAATAGTAACAATTTCTGCAATGTGCAAGACATTAGTGGTGCTCACCTTAATACTTCTCAGCTCAAAGTTGCAGATTCTGCCTTCACCAAACATCCTTCTCTTGATGATGTTGCATCTGCTGCTGCTTTTGATATCAGTACCAAGGTTACAGATGATTCGAATTCTTTATTTGTTTCTCCCTCTTCTGAGCAGAGTTGGAGTGGCAATCTGCGGCACTTTCAGGGCAACCACAATGAGTATCAGTTGGAAGGGGGTGTCCCACCAGAGGAATTCAGTTTGTACTACCTGGATCCTCAGGGAGAGACCCAGGGACCTTTTCTTGGGGTTGACATCATTTCATGGTTTGAGCAAGGGTTTTTTGGGACTGATCTTCCTGTCCGCCTGGCAGATGCTCCAGAGGCAACACCTTTCCAAGATTTAGGTGAGGTCATGCCACATCTGAAAGTTATAGATGAACATGCCTTTAGTACCGATATAAGTTCTAAGATAGAAGGGCCTGGAGCTTTGGAAGAGAAATTGGGGCCTAGTTTACCTGCTTCTGCCCCTGTTCCTGAAATTACTCATTCGTCTGCATTAAATGACCACCACTGGCAATTGTCTAGGTTTGATGGTCTACCAATGCAGCATGTTCAGTCAAGAATTTCTCAACATGAAGGTCCATTGCAACTCCCTTATACTGAGAGTCAAAGCTTTCATGATTTTGTTGCTCAAGATGAAGGTTAGTTACTTTTCTTGGTCGTGATCTTAATTTTTACACCTCTTTTGATGGGGCTTGTATTTGGTCTTACTGTTTATCCATCTCTGTTTGTGCAGAAATTGTGTTTCCAGGGAGACCTGGGAGTGGTGGCATTCCTATTGGGAAAACTTCGACGTGCATTAATGATTCTCCTGCAAATCCTGCAGGCAACCCTTCTCTTCCAATTGAATTTTCGGAACCTGTTATGCGCAATGAGGGTAGCAATAAGTTGCATCCTTTTGGGTTGTTGTGGTCTGAGCTTGAAGGCACTTATGCAAGGCCTAACCAGTCATCAAACATGCCCTGCGGCAGTGGTGCTCAGGATCAGCTTATCAACCCTATCACTGGAAGAGTTGGCTCTTTGGGTGCAGTGGCTGATTCGGCTCAGGCTGTGGAGACATGGTCTGACGTTTATAGAAGAAACACAGTTTCTGGCCACAACTTGTATCAAGATGCTATTGATGCTCGCAGGTTTCCACCGTTGGATCAAGAATCCAACCGCTTTGATGCATCAGAGCAGCTTTTGACGCAGCAATTTCAACAACAGCTCCAGCAGCGTAATCTGTTGTCTCCTCATCCCCACTTGAATGAATCGTTATTGGAGCAAGTGCCACGTCGGAATTCAATTCACCACCAACAGTTGGCTAATCAAATGGGCCCAGATCTGGAACACCTTTTGGCGCTACAAATGCAGCAGCAGCAGCAGCATCGGCAGCTTCAGCTCCAACAACACCATCAACTGCAGCAACAACAGCAGCTTCGTCAACAACAAATACTATTGCAGGAGCAACAGCAGTCTCAAGCTCGACAGATGCTTCTTGAGCAATTGCTGCAGAGTCAAATGCATGATTCTGGTCGTGGACAGTCTCGTGTTGAGGCTGTTCGAACCAACAATGCTCGTGATCAGGTTTCGTTGAAGCAGCAGATTTTACATGAACTACAACAGCGTTCCCATCATCCTCCGAGGCATGCTGATCCATCCCTTGAGCATCTTATCCAAGCAAAATTTGGTCAAACTCCACATCAAGGGCATCAAAGTGATCTATTGGAGCTTGTATCACGTTCAAAGCATGGACAGATGCGCTCTTTGGAACATCAGATTCTTCAGCAGGAGCAGTTGAACGCAAGGCAGTTGCCTGTGGGGTTGAGGCAGCGAGTGGAAATGGAAGAAGAGAGGCATTTTGGTTCTGTCTGGCCTGTTGATGAAGGCAATCAGTTCCTCAGAAGTCCTGCTGGAGCACACCGATCTCACTCTGCAGGGCTTGGCCCATTAGATTTTTATCAGCAACAACAGAGACCTTCCGCTGAGGAGCAGCTGAGTCACCTTGAGCGGAATCTTTCAGTACAAGATCGATTCCAGCGAGGCCTCTATGATTCTGGCTTATTGCCCTTTGAGCGGTCAATGAATTTGCCTGTCGGTGCTCCAGGAATGAACCTGGATGTCATGAATGTCTTGGCACGTGGTCAAGGTTTAGATATGCACGAACCAAATGCACGAATGCACTCAGCTAGTCAAGTGGGTGGGTTCTCCTCTGGTATCCAGTCACATCACCCTTCAATTCCCAACCAATTTCATGCTTCAAATTCTGATACAATCGAGGGCAACTGGCCTGAGAGCAATGGTCAGCTCTCGAAAGACTGGATGGAATCTCGGATACAACAATTGCATCTTAATGCTGAGCTGCAGAATAGGGATTCAGAAGTTAAAATGACTTCTGAAGATCCAAGTTTATGGATGTCAGCTGGAACAAACAATGATAGTTCAAAGCGTTTGCTTATGGAATTGCTCCATCAAAAATCAGGCCATCAACCAGCTGATTTATTTGATGTGGGCAATGGAGTATCCTATGATAGAAGGGCACCTTCTGGTCACTATTCTGGAACAAGCTCTTCTAATCAATCCTTCAGTCTTTTATCAGATCATGAAGCAGGTGTAAACCACTCATTTACCCTAGGACCGTATGGCTCTAATTCAGGTGGACTGCCACAAGTTTGTTTGGCTGATGAGATGGCTAGTGCCTTGGAAAGTGGCGAAAGACTGCCTCTTAGGTCCAATTCTGGAGTATTAAGTGAAGGAGACCCATTTTTTTCAGGCATTGGTGAAACTTCTCAGGCAATTTACCCAAATTCCAACATGATTGCCAAGTCTTCTGTAGAAAGAGACTTCTTTGATATGGACGGTAAAAAACAAGGATTCAAAAGTGAGGTTGGTATGACAAAGCTGCCAGCTTCAGAGATTCAAGAAGGCACACCTGAGCTGGCAGGTTTGGCTGCTATAGAACGTGGGGAAATGCCAATTAATGTCATTAGCAGGCATAATTCACTTGCCATTGCTGGTAAACTTCTCTTACATCTTTTCTTTGTTGGCTTTTCCATTTTGTTTATGTAAGTGATGATGTCTATGAAATGGTTCCAGGTGGGAATACAGCCTTCTACAGTAACAACAAAGTTGGACTTGCTGATTCTTTTGCAGAAGAGGTAGCTGGGGACTGGTAAGGATTCTTTCTGCTGTATAATGATATTGCTTCTGATATTCTAAGGAAAAGCCTAAATAACTCAGCTTTTCTTGGGTATTTGTAAGAGCATCATATGATCATCTCTCCATTTTTCTAAGAAAATGAATTGGTGGGGCTTGAATCCCATTCCCGCCCCCAAAGCAACCCACCCACACCCAGCAAACAAAAAAGAGAAGCAGTCAAGTCTCCTTGGGGCTAAATCTCCCTTTTTTTTTTTTTTTTTTTTTTTTTTTAATTTTGAGTTCATGGGTCATTATGAAGGTGATCAATGCACTATGCTTAATCTGTTTGTGCTTGGATAGTTCAAGTGCCATTTTTTTCTTCCTTTCGTTTTCCCCTTTGGAAGTTGAATATGAGCATCGTTATTAATACAATCTTAAAATTACCAACTTAGTTTTTATGCTGGTTAAATGAGTCCTTTTTTTTTTTTTTTTTTTTTTTTTTTTTGCCAACTATATGAGCGGGTGTTTGTCTGAAAGAAATGCCTGTTAGTAGTACACACTGGTGATTCAAAATGATTCTTCGGGTCTTGGTGTTGAAGGGATATATGATAAATTTGCTCTATTTTTGCATTTCTTAGATAATGTACATCTCTTAACTTTGACTTCCTTTTGACAGGGTACCAACCCTTGCATCCAAAGGGCCGGACAATTTTTTGCTGAAACGACCACCTGTCTCACGGAATTCATCTTCTCAAGAAGGGTTGTCTGAGCTGGCCTCTGATCCCGTCATCAGAGGCAAACATCCTCCAACTTCAGTTCCTTCTGAAGGTATGTCTATTTACCACATATGGGTGCTAGATTTGAAATGTATGTTAGTTATAAATCTATAAATGCTTTGAGATAATTTGCTTGCCATTTAAATGGAATTACAGGCTTTGCCAATCATAAAAAATCAATTAGGCAGATGGGTGAGCGTCTCATTTTTACTGACACGGGTAGGAGAGCATTACACTAGGTCTCTCCCCTTTGTGGGAATGGTGCACCATTATCCTTAACTCAGTGCAAACCTCTCTCTCGTGTTCTTTGGGTAGAGAGGTGAGGTCTGGGATTTTTTTTTTTTTTTGGGGGGGTGGGGAATATTTTAATCTTAACTTTTGGTGATATTTCAAAAATATTGTGATATAACGGTAGCAGGAATTGAAAAAAATTGATATTTCAAAATGTCATACAAAAATATATTGACTGGGATAATTGAAAATATTGGCGATTTATCAGAAGATAATGGAGAAATAAATATTCGAATATCTTATAAAAATTATAAAAATAAGAAAAATTCAGATATAAAAAGCCGAGATATCGGATAAAATGGACAATGTCTCGGAAGGGAAGCCAGTGCTCAGCCATGTCCAAAATTAAAATAAACAAATAAATACAAAAGCTTGTTTGGGTTTGAGCTGTTGCAGAGCTTAATGTAGGGTTCATCCCATTGGGGGTCTTTTTCTCAAAGTAATCACTTGTTGATTTTGAATGCATTAGGGGGAAGACGGGAGCCAGGGGGACATCCAGCAAACCAAAATTCGGACGTTCTGGCATCTGGCAAAAAAGAGAGGCATTTTCGACAAACCTCATCTGGCAGTGATGCTGATGTCTCGGAACCATCATTCATCGACATGCTTAAAAGCAATGCCAAGAAGCCAGCGCAGCCAGAGGTTCCTGCAGCAGGAGCTTCAGAGTCATCAGATGGAACACAGGCAGGCCGAAGTGGGAAAAAGAAAGGGAAGAAAGGGAGGCAAATTGATCCAGCCCTTCTTGGGTTCAAGGTGACAAGCAATCGCATCATGATGGGTGAGATACAACGGGCAGATGATTAACGAGTCTTATTTAGTAGCTCAATTGTACTATTCCTGTTTCTTAAAAGCTGTACAGAAGATAATTTCTGTAAATCATTTGCAGTTGTTGGGTAATTCTTTGATTTTTTTTTTCCCCTTCCCCATTTGCATCTCATTTAAGATGTTGGGGTGATGGCAAGGCCTGGTTTAGTCTTAGGAATCAAAGGCATGTAGGATGGGGGTGGTTAGTATAATGTTGTATAGACAGTTTTTCATAGGAAAATTAATCAATGAAGAGAATCATGTATACAAATAATCTTCTCAGATCGTTTGAATCGCCAATCAATACCGTTTGTCGCTGCTGCTGCTAAACCTTTCCACTTTTCATCACCAAAGCTAATTGCTGACAGAACTGATTTTTCTTTAAAAAGTAGTGCAATTGTGAAGTTCTGATAACTTTGGAAAAACAATTCATAGGCTATGTCCACGTTTATGTGAAAATCCGGTAACATTCAATAATAATTCCAGGTAAAATTCATATGTGGCATTAAAATTTGATTGCAAATCTGCACGTATCTTCAGTACATTATGTCTCACACGGCACGTTGCACAGAGATGTCCAGTTGCTTAAGAAAGCCAGTGTCCTTGAAAGAGTTGCATAACTGTTCTACCCATGATCCACTCCAACTCCGAAGATGATAGAGGCACTTGATCGGCAATGGCAGATACTGCTTCTTTAGCTTCTTTATACCCACACTCGGGAACAACATATGGGAAGTCGCTGAGCAAATTTTGAAGACGAAAGGCTCAGAGATTTGACTTTAAGATAAATAGCGAAGTGATGTTGATAAATTTGAAGATTGTTCTTTTAATTAAGTCTTTCAATGGATACTAGAAAGGAGGATACTTTTTACCTGCCCCACATGACACGGTTGGCACCGAAGCTGGAGACTACTTGGGAAAGAACTTGGGATAAATCCTCGTATGGATATGGCTTTCTTGACACCCTGAATAGGGCACTAAATTTTATATTAACCTGTCAAATGAAGTTTCCAGCCCACGGATTAAGATCATAATATCACTAAAATGATCAAGAGCAAATTTTGTGAACAATCTCTATGGATGGTGTAGAAGCCTTTGGATATTATGCATCTGAAGGTGGTATCAGTGAGCACAGAGGTTCAAAATTTGTGCTTGATCCTCAAATTTTGTGAGAAACAGAAGGGGTGGGGGAAGCTGAATTGTCCAGACTAATGCTCCAGAAATAGTCCAATTGGCTCTAGGTGGACCCTATCCCAAAATCTTTTTGAAATATCAACAGGTAAAACTGAGGAACAAAATGACTCCCAATAATGTCCAGGATCAATTGAAACGTAGATGGCCTTGCTGGCAAGCAGTCGCAGTCAAGACACAAGTCCAACATTTATTAAAAAAAAAACCAGTAGGAATAGAAGTCGTATAAGTTGTGCAGTGCATTCTACCTGTGGAAATCTAGATAGCTTCAAAAGCTCTGAGAAAGCTAGGCTTTCGTCGTCATTTCTGCAAGATAACACACATCAGAACAACTAAGAAGGTCCTTTACCCGGGGTCAGCTTGAAAAGTTCCTCATAAATGAATACCAGCGGGCACTTACATTGGTGGTTTGCAGAAAGCCAGATGATCAAGCAGTACAACTGTTGACGGGAATTCTGTGCACAGTTCCTCAATTTCTGACAGATGAAGATTAAGACCCTGAAAAGAAACCTTTCATCAATATTCACTGAACCACTGGCACATACAACTGACAGTATGGGTTGGTGGTTGGCTGAAATCCTATGCAGCAATAAAGTGGGTGAATCATGAACATAAATCAATGACGTAGTAATAATATCTGAGTGAAATCACTTTGCTGCTCACACAGATGAGCTGGGAAGTCATGATAGGGTTAAGACTGAACTGTAAGAACGTTGAATTCTAAGATTCTTCAGTGGAGCTAATGTATTACTTTATACCTTCATGCACATGAAGCCCACTGGCACTCCAAGCTCTCCAGCTTTAGAGAACATGGCCTTCCCAATTTCATTTGTCATCTGTGAAGATCAATAAACATGGTAGACACTTGTCAGAAGTAACAATAGGAGGTATGGGCCTACCTGATCATTGTATTTATTTTCTGGGTAAGTAAAGGAGATTTTGACTCATCATCTGAGAATCGTTGAATGGAAATTTTTAATGTCACCTTTTACCTATATCTATACAGTTCCTCTTAAATTAATTCCTGCTGGGGAAATGTCCTGGTGTTAGTAGGTGGTCAACCACCTTCCACCAGGTCCACATGTGGAAGGTCAGGAACAAAATTTTCTCAGTATCTCCTTCCAGAAAGTGAACTAATCCAATTAAAATTTACGAATAACTATGCTCTAATAAACTTTATCTCATGAAACAAAACAAAGAATAAAACATGGAGCCATTTATCCAGCAACAAGGATTTTTAGATGAAGACCAATACCTGTTGACCAGAAGGCCACAAATATGGATTAAAGCGAACAGCACGATAACCATCCTACCACAAGAAAAGATTCTGCATCAATATAATCCTTCTGTTACAAGATACTGGTTATCTAATAGCTCGAGATTCTTTAAAGACCTTCAGAATAAGATTTTCAAGCTGCCTAACCCCACTTCCATCTTTTGCTGGATTTGCCAGGCAACAACCAACGAACTTGGAAGGATACTTCTTCAAGACACTGTCCAGTAATTAACAACACCTTTTACGATTACGTTATGAAGAAGTTGAAAGGAAACAGTTGATTTAAGAGACAAACTACAAATATTAACTGAAGCTAATATTCAACCTTAACCATACAATGCCAACAAGCTATCTTACAGTTGAGCTTTGCTCTTCAGATTCTCAATATTGGAATCTGGGACTTCTACTTGAATGCCATTTTTTTGGGTACCTTGTTCAATTCTTGAGTGATGGCAACTGACAAGTTTGGCCACCAATTTATGATTCCTGTTGTTTGACCTCTATATTGGGCACAAGCCACATGAGGATTTTATTAGCTATAATTAGCTTATCCATGTCCTTCCCAATTTGAAGTGGGTTTCCAGCTCAATAGATAGCGAACTTCTTACATAGAGAAAGATGAATTAAGATTGAAGATTTTCTATTGACAAGCAAAAATGCACATCATTTCAACTGACCTTGTCACATAAGAGTGGTTAAACTTATGATTAATGGGCTGGACAATGAGCGCACCATCTACACCTGCTACTGCCATATGCTGTGGAAACAAGACGTTGATTATAGACAACTTCAACAAAAATGTTATGGCTTCTGCTTTGCTAGAAGCATTATAGATAAAACCCAAAAATTCTAGCGATCTGACTTCAAAAGAAAAATGATCAAAACTCCTCCATGTTTGAAGAACCGAAGTTTCATATTAGAACTCCCAAAGAAACAAAATAATGAACCAAATAGGAACAAGTAATCTTCAGCTCAGTTTTGGATCCAAAGGTATGAAGGAAAAAACATAACACTCTCTTTTAAGCATAGTTGACAGCAAGGATCGGGCTTTGTTTTAACAATAGAAATTTGGGGTTTAGTTTTTATTTTATTTTATTATATATATATATATATATATAGGCAGTTATTAGTCAATTGAGAACTTTTAAGGAGCAGAAAGCCACCCAGTTTTACATGAGAAGACTACGGGTAATTATTTTCCTGAAGGTCATATTCACAATTTTATAAGATACAACTACCACTAAAGCTTATCTCTGAGTAGTTCTCATCAAAATCAGGCTAAGTAAAAAAGCAATGAAAGCCTTCATTACTTTTATATGATTGAAAAGGTAACTGAATTAGATATAGAAAACAGGATATCTAGGTTGAAACTTAAGCTTGACCTAATCTGTTCAAGGTAGTCAACAAACTTGAAAACCAAATTATGAGCTTTAGTTGTGCTCTTCACATACGGCTTATTCATTGATCAATGCTAACATATAACTCAATGAATAAGCCTAATTGTACTAGGGTTGGGATACCGTAACCTCAACTCATGAAGCAAGCAAGTCCAAAATTTAGGCACCATTTCTTAGAACAACTAATAAATGGGTTTTACTAGTGCAACCAAATGGTACTTCGGTTCAACCTTAACTTGTTCAATTGGAATAGGAGCTTGACATGTTTCCTATTACACTTCACCCGAGTGGTCTGCACTATGAGCTTTGTTAGAATGGTTATCACGAAAAGATTAGTCGAACACCTTGCCACAAAGAGTGGGATACTACTGGCATTTTCAACATATACATATAAAAGAAAATCCATTAACAAAGTTAAGTTTCACAAAAGATTATATATTAATATCAATGTGTGGAGCTCCGAATCGGACATTTCAAAGGATCGTTCTGGTCTAGCTTCCAAGAGTAGATCCCCATACCTCCTAGCGCAGGGCACCCTCATCATACAAATTTTACAATTAGCATTATTAATGATATATGTACATATTCACAGGTCCTACTGTATATATAAAGAAAATGAAAGATTATGCAGAGAAGCCCTAATTTCTAAGCAAGTCGTACCTCAAGCAAGAAATCGACATGACCCGGTAAAGTGGGTTCTTGGCCAGGGAAGTAAGGGTATTTATCTGCAGCCTTCAACCAAAAAGCAGAATTACAGAAACCACCATAGATTATGCTTTATAAATACATACATATATATATATATATATATATATATATGCATATAGTAATATTTCTACACATACAGATGTATGGGGTTGGTTTAGCTTGGTTACCTCCTGAGGAGATGCCCATACATGCAAATGCGAATCAATGACTTTGGTAGGAGGAGGAGGCGTAGCCGCCATTTGAGCTGCAGAGATGCGGACTCGACGATTTCTTGGAATCGAGACGAAGAGCTGCCGCGAATTACAAGGGCAAGAAGCTAACGAAATTGAAATCAGAGGCTTCACTGAGTTCAATCTCACTGCCATGGCACTCTTGACCCAATTATATGAGAATAGAATCTAGAAATATAGAAACATAAAATTTATAAATATATATAGATAATTTGACTCCGAGATTCACCAAAACAGCCATGGTGTCGTGGTGTAGTTGGTTATCACGTCAGTCTAACACGCTGAAGGTCTCCGGTTCGAGTCCGGGCGACGCCATTACTTTTGACTTCCATTTTTGCCCTCTCAATTTTCAGGGAATATTCCATTGGAGAACGGAAGGGATGTATTTGTCATTTACGAAAAGCCCATATGCCATTCCAGTAATTTCAGACTCGTTATCTCCGTCGCGCTTCCTTCCATGTTTCTCCCTCAGCTATCCAGACCAATCCACATATCAACTACCAAGAAGTGAGAGAGAGAGACAGACAGACAGAAAGAGAGAGGGAGTTCAGAAACTCAATAGGCGAAGAACTCAAAGCTTTCTCAATGGCTATTCCATTTACAAGTCTGGTCGGTAAAACCCTAATCTCGAACTCGAACTATTATATATATATATATATATATTTCTCCCAATTCTCTACCTGCGTTTCTAATTAATTTGCAAATTCCTCTTTGCAGTCGAACGTTGGCTCGTTCTCAGGCCCACGGAGCCTCTCGCACTCGCAGATTAAGTTTTCCAGCCCCGCATGTACTTCTATCAATGTTCGAAAGTCTGCATTGCCCTCAGATACATCGTTTTCATCGAGCTTATTCTCAGGGTCGTTGCGTCTCTCTCCCCTCAAATGTTCGTCCAATACTTCTGTTCACAGGAAAACCGGTGTTCTTAGCTCGGTTCGTGCCTCTGCAGAGGTCAGTATTTTGCTTACACCATCTATGCAGAGTGTTTCTTTCCTAACAAAAATGGAAAAGAAAGGGAATTAACAAAAGAAAAATTAGATTCTTGGTCTATGGTTTTCCTTTGAAAAAAATGAGAAGTTAAACAGAGAAATCCAAATAGTTGTGTTATTACATATATTCCAGCTATAGAACTGAGAATTTAGTGTTCTTCTGAGGGTTGGGGAATCAATCGGGGTACTATGTTTTGAGCTGAGTTCATTGCAAGAGAAGCTTTTATGCATCCCAAAACCATTCAAAGCACCTGATTTACATCCCTCACTGCACCTGTGAAATTGGTTTTTGTGATAGGTGTCCCTGAAAAGGGTCTTAGTCATTGCATTTGAATGCCTTGGCAGCAAAATTTAACGTTTCTTGTAATCAAATTCTTGAGATTGTTCCAAAATCTTGTACAATATATTTTTTTTCACAGAAAATTATGTAGCTATTAGAAGGCCTAAGGTCTCTATGGATGTTCTATAGTATCTTTTTGGCATATGTTTGTTCAATTCCAGGTAGCAGAGTTGCAATCAAAAGTGACCCAGAAAGTGTATTTTGATGTGAGCATTGGAAATCCAGTTGGGAAGCTTGCTGGCAGGATTGTAATAGGTTTGTATGGAGATGATGTCCCCCAAACTGCAGAGAATTTCCGTGCGCTTTGCACAGGTAGCTTACTGTGATCTTATACTTTGGTGGTTTAGTTTTGTCTGCTTCTCAATGTTGTCTAAGTGACTGATCTTTTGAATGTATTTTGATTTGATTTAATCTTGATTAGGAGAAAAGGGATTTGGCTACAAAGGTTCCGCATTTCATCGTGTCATCAAGGATTTCATGGTTCAAGGAGGAGATTTCGATAAAGGAAATGTGGGTGCTCTTTGCTCTTCCATTGTTTTTATGTTTCATACTCATGATTCGATACACTTTATCCATTATGTATGACCATAACTTATCTGTCAAGTTTGAAGTCACATGATTTTTTTGATAAGTAAGTTTGAAACCACGTGATTAGCTCTAAATTTTAGTGTCAAGAGTCTGTTTAGCAAATTTACACTTGTGTTATGTCAAACATTACAAGAATGCGTATTGCTTGCATTTCCTAGTAATTGTAGACGGTGCACTTCATTTTCAAATCCTACCAACCATTAAAACTGACTACAAGACCTGTGTGGTTTTTGTTCTATTGTTCTCTCCCATGGACAACCTCAGTACTCTGCTGTTCGTTGTTTGTAATTTTACGATCTGTTAACTCTTTTTGCCATGTCTGTGTATATGACATTTCTGCATTATTTTGAACACTACTTTGTACTGAATGAATCTATAATCTTGGTGCAACTTGGATCCTACGAGTTAGTAGGTACAGTTTTTGAAATTGAACTTCTTTCCTTTGCATTCCATGTTCAGTCCTTAGGTCTAGACATTCTCCGGTGATAAAATAGTGTCATGTACCCACTTTAAGACATTGTGTGCTGTTTATTAATGGAGAAAATCCATTATCATTTTGTTTTGCGTTACTCAAAATGCAATAGAGCCCTTATTAGAACATGTCTAGTGGGTGGTTTGCGTTGTTTGTTTTTGAACTTGTGGCAGTTCTTGAGTTTTGTTGGTACCTACAAGTGCAGTGACTTGTGTGTACGTACAGCTTGCATTCACGGGTATGAATATCTAGCTAGATGAAGGAAACCTAAATTGTTTGCTTCTAATAGATTTTGCGACTGCATTATCGAGGGAGCATGCATCAGAAAATAGATGTGTTTGTTATGATTATGCATATGGGATGATGTAGACAATATTGTGATTTCTGATTATATATGCTTTTTGAGTGCCATATTGACTTTAATGAGAGTGTGGTAGATAAAAGCTTAGAAATTTAAAGCATAGCACTCATGTTTGATGCTGCCATGCTGCCGTGAACCCTGGCAAGAGAGTACACAGGGGGTGTTTGGATGCAGTTTATTTAGCAACTTATAGCTTAAACTTATGGCTTTTTTGAATTGTGTTTGGTTTACCATAAAAAGCCACTTTAAAAAGTCACTTTTGTGGGCTAAATCAGCTTGAAATGGCCACTTAAAAAAATGGATTATGGATTATAGTTTCAGCTTATGGATTATAGCTTTTTTAAGCATCAACCCAAACACCCCCATAGTACAACTTTCTTTTCTCTCCTTTACCCTTTCATGATAATCTCTAGGCAAATGGAAAAGATTTTGCTCCAGTCATTTGATGCTTCGTAATGCTTGGGTTATCATTTAGGATGGAGGAAAGAGAGTACATGGGGGGTGTTTGGACGCAACTTATAGCTTAAACTTATGGCTTTTTTGAATTGTGTTTGGTTTACCATAAAAAGCCACTTTAAAAAGTCACTTTTGTGGGCTAAATCAGCTTGAAAAAGCCACTTTAAAAAGTGGATTGTGGATTATAGCTTTTTTAAGTATCAATCCAAACACCCCCATAGTACAACTTTCTTTTTTCTTCTTTACCCTTTCATGATAATCTGTAGGCAAATGGAAAAGATTTTGCTCCAGTCATTTGGTGCTTCGTAATGCCTCAGTTATCACTTAGGATGGAGGAAACATCACTAACCTCGAATTTACTGTTTTCAAAGAAGTCTTTAAGGCGTACTTAAGGATGTTGGGTGGCTGAGAGAGAGAGAGAGAGACAGAGCTTGACAATATTCTTGTATCATCTCTGATTCTCTGGTCCTGTGGACAAGAATGAGATTGAATAAAGGAAAAGAAAAAGATGCCATTTGAAAGAGATGTTATGATTTATGATTTAGTGAAGTTTGGCCTTAAGCTTCATGAATTTATGAAACCTGATTTGTCAGGTCACCCTAACTTGTTGGAAAAAGGCTTAGCATGTTCTACATATGATGAAATTAAGAATGTAATGAGTCAAGACTATATAGTCATTTGAGTGCAGATTTAAGCCTCTTCTTCCTGAAGTTTCTCTTAGTTCTGGCTTGTAGAATTGTATTTTGAGGAATTCAACATTAAAGGTTGCAGCTTCCACTACGGTGATCCATGGGGTAAATGTTGATATATAGTGACTTCTTGCTCCACTCATGCCATAAGGAATCATGCATGTTTCTAGGACATCACCTCTGTAGCTCTCATGTGATCCATCATCCTATGATATCTCAACAAGCCATGGATTCATGAATAAGGATGCTTGAGAGTATTTGCTGCTGCTAATTTTTGACTGTGTTAGTAACATATCTTCTTGAGGGCTTTGTCATCTGTCTAGTAATGCTTCTTCATTCTTTGATCTCTGTTGCAGGGAACTGGCGGTAAAAGTATATATGGCCGTACATTTAAAGACGAGAATTTCAATTGTAAGTTAATCATCTCTACTTATATCAGACTTCAGCACGATAGATCCAGTGGCTCAATAAACCCACCTAAGATATTTGTCAGACACAGTAGGGACAAAAAAAAGAAAGATTTTGAGGACTGCCATATCCGTTGAGAAGACTCTTTAACTGCTTTTAAATCATATTTGTTGTTTTGTTATCATGGTAAACCTTATTTCTTCCCAAGCCAAACATTGTCTGCAAATTCAATTTCCAAGTAAAATCTGAAAATATTGAATCTTTGCAGTGTCTCATGTTGGACCTGGAGTCCTTAGCATGGCAAATGCAGGCCCAAACACCAATGGGAGCCAATTCTTTATATGCACCGTCAAGGTACCTGGCAAATATCTTTCTGTTAATGTCATCCTCCTGTATTATTGTTCACTTGAGCAATAGACTTTTGTTTCGCCATCACTATTGGTACCATAACCAACATCTTTGATTTGAAGTGCTCTTGATTTTCAATTGAAAAATGCTGGAGACAATTCTTAAATGCATCCAAATCTTATAGGTCTTCTTTAGCAAGTAAAATCTTCCTAGGGAGTTAAAAGTTTTTTTTTGGTTACTACTGTTTGACTCGCCCTGTGCTTTTTGTTTGTGTTGTCTGGTGAATGACAGACACCCTGGCTGGATCAAAGGCATGTAGTGTTTGGGCAAGTTTTGGAGGGCATGAACATTGTTAAGTTGATTGAGTCGCAAGAGACAGACAGAGGTGATCGTCCCAGAAAGAAGGTGGTCATCAGCGACTGTGGTGAGCTTCCAATGGTCTGAGATGGAATTTCATCAGTTCTGTATTTTTACTAATTCCCTTCTTTGTTCGGGGACCGGTCTTCCCAATTTAGAGAGCTTTTTAATCAGGCTTTATTGAACCCCAAGTTTCTTGTTTGACTTTTGTATTGTTTTTGAGGTTAGAAAAATTGAGGAGTTTGAACCATGGTGTTGTTGAAGAATTCTATACCAGTGAATAAGAGGATGTATTTTTGGATACTTCCATTCCATGACAAGATGGAATTACTGGAACTTTCTTAAAGTTACTTGTGTATTAATCAGTGATCCATCGTGAAAGTAATGGAGAAATTATTCAGTGCTCCTAGAGCACCCAATGATTTTTCCGAAGTAACAGGTGCTTTTCCCACATCCATGGATGCAAGGTAAGGCAGGCCCTGCTTGCCCTGGTTTGATATTGCATGCATGAAAGAGGTCCAGAGGGAGAGAGAGAGAGGTCCCCGCCACGCCTGATACAAACATCAAAAGTGGTCCAACCGGAGATAATGCCCCACTCCCCAGTTGAGGTGGGTGTGTGCGTTTCTGATCAGTGATGTGTTTTGATTGAGCCCCAAACTACGTCGACATATTAGAAGAAGATGACATAAAACCATTAGATGGGCTTTGGTTAGAAATTCCAATGCTTCCAGGAGGATTCTGATAGGATGCTGGGCAGATTCTTGGAGGATGGACCCAACGGTATTTTTCTCCAACTTGGGGCTCTCTCTCTCTCTCTCTCCCTGCGTGTTCAGACAGGGAAAGCGAGACATGGGGCAGGTGAGGGCCCTTGAAGGCCCCGTGCTCATTTAAATGTGTGTTAAATTTGTGCTCAAGGGTTATTTGAACTTTGTCTAAGCATTGCTCAAATAATATTCAAATAATGGCCAAGACACCATCAATGTGTTTCAAGAATGACCCAAGAAAGCAGCCAACAAGGCAACTAAAGAAGCCACCAACAACGGCAGATAGCGACCAAGGCAGCCAGCTAGCCAGTAGCAGGGTAAGGAGCCAGCTAACCTCATCAGCACCCTACCCCGCCAACTAATAGTGCCCATGCGCAAGGCCACGCCTAGATGCCGTGCAGATAACTTCACCAGGACCCAGTAAGGCCCCAGATAATCTCACTTTGGCCTACCATGTGTGCCAGTCGTCGAGTCCAAGTTTACATGTATTACAATTTTTGGCCTAAACTTTGGTGTAGCATATCTTGGAGCTTCGAAATCCAAATGTAGTTTGTTTTTTTTTTTATAGAACCCCCTTGGGACCTAGTTTACCTTTTTTAAAAGGTTTTATTATTGAGTTTTGTAAAATTTATAGAAGGCTATTATGACTCATCGGGCACACACTACGTTTTCTCTTAGAAGTTCATAATGGCTTAGAATATTACTATAAAGAGGGGGTATGCTCCTACCTTCCTCCTATTCCACTACTTGTATGTTTTGAGGCTCGTCTTGTACATAATGGGAGCTTTGTAATGGTACTTTATTAATGAAATATATTGTATTATTTTCACCTATTTCGTCGGAGGTTGTTTGACGGTTGACCATCAATACTTGATTTTAACTTCCAAATGAGTTAATTCGAGTTTAACTGGCTTATAACTTAACAAGCACCGCACCAGCCTCATCTATAACTGCTTAGCTCACAAAAATACTGACCTGTGACAAAAAACCACGGATCATCCCTCCCTCCCCTCATAGGCACTGGTTCGGATTCTTCCGGCGGTGGTGGCCTTTTCATGTCCTCCAAAAGTCGGCATTGCATAATCATCATCATGCAGTATTAATTAGCAATTATACCCCCTTTTTGGTTGATTCCCCAACATAACATAATAATTCCAACTGTATAGCAAAACGTTTCATTTACCAAAGTTGCAAACAAAAGAGAATTTTGCCGCCGCCTCCTCAAGTTCTAACAGCCTAACACAGAACCAAAAGGACATTTTCTTTGCCCAGCGTGAGGTTCACGATGCATATAACCACTTGAACTATTTTTTTCTGTGGTGTGATAATGGGATAGCAACGTCTCATATTTTGCATTAAAGATTTCGGAGACAGAAAGCTGGTCCCCCAATACTAAGCATAATAGAGCCGCCGCCCCAACACCCATCCCCAACTAGTCCCACTAATAATCCAAAGTTCCAAACCATCTAAAAAAATGCTCCATATTCTCACTCCAACCCAACGATTAAGGGGCTGTGGCTCAGCTGACCTGCCTCGTCAATCTCTTGAAGCTCCAGCCAACACACCCACCGATTATCACCCCAGAATTTGGCATTGTCATTTGCCTTTTAAAACACAACATGAATCAGCACAGCCTTTGAGTAGCAGTTATGCCCCAGAATTGGAATTTGGTCTTATATATTATGTGGCTGACAAAACTTGAACTCCATTATTCTAAACGACTATAACAATGATGCACACTGTGCATTTTACACACAAACTTTACAAGGTTGAAACAGAAATTGATGCAATTTTGAGGCCTTACCCAAAATCAACAAGGGGTGGGCCAAGCGGATTGCAATACAGTCCTAAACCTATACGATTAATCCCTACCAGACTTGAGACTATTTACTAGCAATTGACAGAACCTAGTTCACTAAGAAAGTGCTCATGAACATGACCTTATCAGACCCAAATTGTAGAGAAACTTCTCTGACCTTGATCGGAAGAGATTACCCAAAGAAAATCCCCCAGTCTGCTGGGGCGATGAGTTCGAGCAGGCATCGTCATCCTTCACACAAAGTACGGTAAGGCCCATCTCTTTTCGTACTGCCTCAATTGTTTCACTCTTAACTGGATATCCTGATGCATCCATCACGTAGAAAACATTCATGGCCCGGGAACCCCTGGTTGTGACCTCTGCTCGAGTGACTGAAAGACCATTTTCTCTAAATATGCGAGTTACATCAGATAGTAGGCCAACCCTGTCTTCGCTACAGAGTTCCAGTCTTATGCCCTGTATTATAGAGACATCACATTTATATATCGAATTTGAAAATTATGAGGAAACTCTACATAAATCAATATTCTTCATGTCTTACCTCAGAAGTTCGCCTCTTGATGGCAGCCTCCAAACAGTCAATTACTCGTTGCCTCTCTGCTTCAGAACTAACTGGGCACCCATCCATATGCCTGATATAGTACTCCTATTTTGAACAAATAATAAGATTGACAACACTATGAGATTCCATATACTGATTGCTGAATACATTTGTGCTCCTTGATAGCAAGAGGATTTGTTCAACCACAATATAATATCTGAATTACTCATTTTAAGTACCCAATTCCTAGGATTTGGGGGAGTGTTCGTTTACTAGAAAACCAAAAGCTCCATCCACCTTGATTTACGCTAACAATGATCAGAAAACAAAAAACAAAAAAATGATTTATGCAACTTCAAGGATATTAGAAAGCACCTGATAAGCCTCTGGTCCTTCAGCAATGACCGTGCCATGGAATACCACATATTGCATATCTGTCAATGTACAGACCGTGTCAAAGAGTAGCTTAGGCCGGTCAGGACACCTCAAGTTCAAGACAGTGTAACCTTTTTCTGCACAATTTTCAACAGTAACAAGAGGCTTGCTCCGGTCACTCCTGGACCCACTCAAATCATTGGTTTCGTAGTCGCGATCAGCATACATCATTTGATGCAACCTTCTTTCAGTGTGAGTGGCAACCACAGAAACAGCGGTATTAGCACCTCGTTTATCTCTATCCCCTTTTAGCACATAGAGGAGAAGTTGCTTGATCTTGGCTAGTTGATGAGGATCGTCAATTGGCAATCCATTAATTTCATCAGTGATATAAACAACTGAAGCCATTCTTGAATTGTGGGTCCAGACTTCTGCAGCTACCACATTACATTTGAGGTCAGCAAGAACAGCAAAAACCTCTGAAAGCAAGCCCGGTCGGTCTCTTCCAGTCAATTCAATGGTTGTGTGCTCCATGGCAGCTTGGACACCAACAGACCTTTTCAAAGACCGGAAACTGTGTCCCCTCGCTCCCAGTGACTGTGACACATAATTATGACCATCAAGGTGGCTCAAAAATCACATGGTTGCACTCAAAATGTTGCAACTTGCAAAAAAAAATTGTTACAAAAGAGACAGCAACCATTACTTTGTCTTTTCTTTGTCTAGTCTATTTGTTACTGACTCACTACTTGGTATCAACAAGCTTTTGTGGGGGGAACTAAAGTGGGAGTCCTTGAAGTTGTAGATAGCCATAAGGTCCTTCTACCCGAGGAGAGTACAATAGCGTATGACTTATGTTTGAGCTGTTCGTGTAACTACAGATGATTTGATTGACCATGCTCCTCTCAGCAATTATATCTTTTAACCAAGGCCATTGTACTTTTTGGCTGAGATTTTGGAAGCACTTGTCTTGCTTCAGGGCTAACTTCATGGCAATTTTGATTTATAATGCTATCCAAACAACGCCTTAAATGAATGTGACTCTTTTCTTCTTCTTCTTCTTCTACATGTTACTTTTTTTTTTCTTCCTCTTAGTGTCTGTAAATCAATTCACTTTCTAGAGGATTTGTTTATGACTTTACTAGTCCAATCTACAACGAACTTAAAATTCAAGCAGGGCTAAAACATAAAAACCCATTCAAGCCTTCACTAGAGTAAGGACGAGAATTACTGAATAATTATTGGGATTGTTGATATGATAGTTTTGAGGGATTTAGGTTAGGTTCCCTATTAATAAACATTTAACAAGATCAACCAAAAGTCTATTCTTGATTTACAGAAATCATTTTTTTACCTCTTAATAATTAAGGTTAATCTGATAAATAAAGAGATCAATTATGGTGATGCACCTGCTGAATGTGTTCAGCGACATTATCTTCATATAGCTTATTCCCATCTTGATCAGTGACATGAAATACTGCCAAGTAGAAGAGGAAAATCAATTAATCAATCATACTATAAAGAATCCCGGAAATTTTAATGAGAAACTCAACGGAAGTATCGAAAGCTAACCATCCATAAACCAACCCCCATCTGAAGAAATGTAAGCCCGTCTGATTATTAGATTCAAATCAATCAGAACTTGAACCACCTCTAACAAGCTCCCTCGCTTATTTGCACTATCAACCTGCGAAAAAAGGCCCTCCAAGAATTCATGTTAATACAGAGCAATCCTCTTGAACCAATCAAATCAAGGTAACCCAACTGACCCAACAAAAATCCAATTACCTTGATGAGAGTGGTTTTTCTGTCCGAGGCATTATCAACAGCAACCCTACAAGTTTCATATTAAGAATAACATTTAATCTAATTGAGTCATATACCCAATTGTCAAAGCCTTGAAATTAGACCATTTTAGCTTGAGAAAACAAAATTGGAAGAACAGAACCACCCTTTTCGATTCAACGAACTTTGAGAACATTTAGAGCACAAACGCACGACCCAATTGAAGGGAAACAGGAAAGAGAATTAAGATGAAAATTGAAATACCTTGGTGGGTTCATACGAAGCACAAGCTTCTCAAATTCATCATCGACGTTGAGAGAAGAAGACCAATAATCCATTTGAAGAACAACAAGAAATTCACCACAAAAACAGAGAGAGAAAGGGTGGGTGCTCCAGTATTTCTCGTAGTTCTCTACCTATTTTCACCGATGGATTCCAGTTGTAAAACTGGCAAAGTTTTTGCTGGCACTCGAGTCGGACGGAGAGTTTTCTGGAGGGACAAAACAAATGAAGGCTAAGCGGCATGGCATGGGTGTACTATTCGGGCTTGTTTGGCTACGTGGACCCTACACTCTCACGTGTTTGGTTGTGAAGTATTTAAATTTTATTTTAAAAGAATTGACGAACTCTATATTTAAACTTTTCTTTATAGTATCTGGAATTAAACTTTAATTGAATCGATGTTGAGCGGTTTTTTTACTTTTTATATAGCTTAGAATGTACATAAGTTTATGTAGTTTACTTTAAGCTAGACTTAAAAAATTATCAAGTTTCAAAATATGTTCAAATTTAAAAGAATGTACAACAATTTAAACAACCAAATAACCTTAATCCATTATGCTATCCTACCATTTGGTCACCCCGTCTAAGGTTTGTTTTGTTTATTCCCTTAAGGTGCCTCAACGTTCTCCTTGTTAACCATAGTAGCCAAGTTAACTCAGTTTGTTAGGACTCATAATTTTTTAAAAGAAAAAATATTTAATATAACGATAATGGCACGTTTTTTGGTGATGTGATATTATAAACTAATCAAATCATGTCAAATAAATATGCTGAAATCACCATTGCATTGAATATATTCTCCACTTGTGACTTTGATCAGACCGAAAAGAAGATTAGTTAAAATGTATACAAACTAGTCCGGATACCTAAAACCACTTAACCCAAAAAATAAAAAAAAAGTTAGTGCTGCTTTAGCGTAGCTCATGGTCTCTGGGTCCTTGACTAGCCTGGCTAAACAAAAATAAAGGGACCTCTTAGGGTCTCAAAATCTTATAGTAAGATTTTTGCTTAGCTTTTGCCGGACTCATGGCCACCTATCCTCTATTGGCTCTTGACCCATTTCACAACCAATGCATTTAGAATCCTTTCAAGGGTCTCAAAATCTAGTAAAGATTTTGCTTAG
Organism: Euryodendron excelsum; assembly: GCA_033060915.1. NCBI lineage: Eukaryota > Viridiplantae > Streptophyta > Magnoliopsida > Ericales > Pentaphylacaceae > Euryodendron > Euryodendron excelsum. The sequence continues at coordinate 15,129,808 of CM065378.1, read as the reverse complement.
CTTTCTTTGGGGACTCTCTTGGATTAAGGGCACCAACCCTCCAATGTCTCTATCTCACACACACTTCTCTCTTTCTCTCTCTCGCACTACTAATTATGTTTTCAAATCTTGGAGGATTCTCCGAAGGCTGAACTGTTTTCATGGTCTCTCTATTGGCTATCATAAGCTTTAGGGCCTATCTCCAAATTTGATGGGCATTGGCAGCATTGCCCATTTGCGGAATAGAGAATCTCACGCGCTCTATCTTCAATCCCATCTGTATATTCCTTCTTTAAAATGATTGTAATGTTTTTTCCTTTCATGTATTTTCATTATCATGGGATACTAGAGGCCAAATTGGTTTCCCATTGGACCAAATCTCTACCTGGGTCATCATCACCACCTTATCATTTAATATCATCGTAGGTTGTGCTGCATCATACGCAAGAATGAGTGGAGAGAAAGAGAAGTGATATCATGGGCGGTAAATGATTGCACGTGTTTCTGGTCCCTTATTTTGTTTTGTTTTTTTTTTTGAAGTCGGTAGTGTTTGGCAAATTAGTTTTAAAAATTATTTTTTACTCTTTTTAAGTAATTTAAAAAAGTGGGAAGGAGCAACTAGCGTGTGAGCTGATTTAAAATAGTGAAAAGGAATGATCAGTGTAGTAACTCCCCTTAAACGTGATCATAGAGGTTTCTATTCACTACGAAATGTTCAATTTGTTTAAATTGCACTTGGTAAAGCAATTTTTGAGAATTTTTTTCCAAAAATAACCTAGTTTTAGGAACCATCTAGAAGTTATTTTTTGATTTTCTTAAACTTGTTTCTTCACCATAGAGTGATTGATTCAGTAAGTAAAAACTTAAATTTTCTGACTCAATGCTTGTGTTCGAGTCTCTATAGCTGCTCAGTAGAGCTAATTATACTCTTCGCCACTCAGAGCATTTCTAAGGCTGTTTTCTAAAATGGCTAGTCAAAACATATTTAAAAACTCCATTATTTATTTTAGCAAGCTATTTTTAAAAAAATGCTCCAATCAAACTTGCTATTTTAATTAGTCACTTTATGAATTATTTATTTTTTAACATTCACCCTAATAAAAATAAATAAAAGAAGAAAAAGAGTGAAAGAAATTTGTAAATTAAAATTTAGAGAATTACTTTTGACTCTCTACGTTTAGAGAGTCCAAATGAGACTCTCTATTCTCTCTAAAATAGATAGTCATATAAAGAGTCAATTGGATAGCTATATCTGAGGTTTAACTCTCTAATAACTAAGAGAGCCAAACCCTTAGAGATGTTCTTAGGGCACATGGTAAAATCTAATATTCTGTCCAAACGTGAGAACAATGAGATCTCTCGAAGATGACTATATAGTATTGATGGACAATACTCTTTAGAGGATAGGGGAAGTAGTCTGTATATTCAAAAAAAAAAAAAAAAAAAAACCTATGTCTCAAAAGTTTCTATGTTCTTGTTTTTTAGATCAACGAAAAAGAAGTTTTATTTTTTTTTTATGAAAATACCTAAAAACAAAAAACGAAATTTCGTCATATTTTCACTTGTGCATAATATAGTACTTATGTGGAGATGCTTCTCACACCTACTCTTGGATGAATGGAATCTGTGTATTACACAGATAGTGGGTGAGTTGTCGAATTATTATATTCTACACTTACAAAATAAGACAAGTGAGATGGAGTCAGAGACACGCAGGAAAGCTAGGTCCACAACTGGAAAAAAGGGAATCCATGTTTTGCTTCTGTCGATTTATGCAAACCGTTGGATCAGTACCAAGCAAGCAATCTCAAGGTGATTAAGAGGTCCTTCATGATTTTTAAAAGAATATTTTTTGGAAGTCAAAGACTTGTTTGATTGGAAAATCTTAACCACCCAACACCGTATCGGATATATGATTCTGTACAGTGCAGAACAGGAAAGCGCAGGTGTTATTGGCGTTAGTCAAATTAATTAAAATAACAAATAAGCAGAATATGTAGTTGTGAAGAACACCAGGGATAGCAGAGTTACCGATAGAATGCTTGCCACTAGCGTAAGTGCTTCTCTTGTACACGTGACAGGCATGTGTTTTTTGTGTATCAGAGAGAGAAAGTTGTTTGGCTTTTCGGTTTTGTTGTCCGGCCATTTTAGTAGTACCACCCGCAATCATGACGTATCAGAGATCGAGCCGATCAAGGTATTAGTTTAATTGTGGTTTAATTAGTTATATAATAAAAATATTAGTTAAAAATTATTTATAAGTTAAATGATGTTTCTTTTCATACAACAATTTAAAGTAAGTGTAAAAATAAACATTTTATAAAATAAGTATAAAAATAAAAAGTATTGAAACATTCAAGTAGGTTTATTTTTTTCTTCAATTTAATATTTTCTAATCTATTACTCACTAGTATTTTTATTTTTAAAAGAAATAGTTTAAAACTTGACAATAATATGTATTATTAAGAAAAATAAGATTTATTATTTTTTGCATTGTCCTTTTTTTTTCTTTTTTTTTTTTTTACCCTATCCTCCGCTTTCTCATCTTTATTTTTTCTATTTCTAGTTTAGTTTATAATTTATACATTTTAATTATAGTTTTTATAATACATATTTAAAAGCATATATAAATATAAATTTAAAATGAATAAACAATGAAAAGTAAGAAAATGAGTATTTTACATTATTAGCCTTGTTCTTCTTGTTTGTATCCTCCTCTTTATTCTCTTTTTTTTTAGTTTAAAGTCTTTAATTTTTTATTCTATTTTTAATCAAAAGAACACAAAAACATGCTTCTAAAAATACAAATGGCTTTAAATCATGCACAATTTATGCTCTTTTGATTTTTTTTTTAAAAACCGTTTGGTCCTCTAAATACTAACTGATTTACCTATTTTTTAAAATACTAGCCGATTCAACCCGGTTCATATACATTTTTATAAATTAATTAAATCGAACCAATTTAAAATCTGATTCCTGATTCAATTAATTGAATTAGCCGGTTTAGTCCGGTTTTGATAACTGCGCGTGTTGTAGTTATGAACCCTAGCTAATTTGCTTGAAATGCGTATAAAAATTTTCCAAACTTTTGCAGAGATATTCCTAATTAGCTTCATAAAGATTTTTATTTTTTTTGATAAGTAACGCAGAGGACTGGACTTTGACGAAGCCATAAGATTGCTCTATCACAACTTGGCGGCAAGATCCCCTAGACACTAGAAATTTTCTATAATTAATGAGATTTAAACCTAGTATTAACTTCTTAGCCCATGACACTAGCAAATTTCATCGAACTTAGTTACAAAAAAGAAAATGCCAATCGGGCCTCGATTTACATAATATTGCTATATATGCAGTGATAATACGATAAGTATAGCTGGTCTGCCCTCCCAATAGACAAACCAGATAAGCCCAGGTTATGTCTCCAGACTCGGACCCTTGAACTCCCTTCCAGATCAGGTCTACCAACAGACTTGGAAGGGCAGAGCTCTAGCGGTGCACCAGACATTGCCATTAAGGCACCCTGAGATTCCCATCGGACGATCAACTTCCACAATCTCATGATTAGGACGGTTTCGCCCACGACTAGGGTCATGGTTCATGAAGCCCAACGTGAGGGCATGACACTCCCTCACAATCCTTGGTGAGCAAGTTAAGGGCACGATTAGCACGATTAGCTCTCCCATTAATGTGCCCACAATCCGATCCACACTCCCGGCCAACATTTCTATAAAGAGGGCAGTCATGATCTCTAATGAAGATACGAAACACATGAACTCTTGAGCATTGTTACTTTGCCCATTTATCTCTAGCCTAACTTTGGCATCGGAGTATCTTTGACAGACACCACACTGGTGTCCCAAGCGGGAGGATTCATCATCTAAACCGTTTGCATTAAAGGTCGGGAAGATCGTATAAATTCACTGCATCATTAGTTGGCGCCGACCTCGTCCTGGAAGGTCGCCCCAGCTTTAAACTCCTCCACAGCCCTCTCTTGAGCAGTTTTGAGCTGCCCCTCCAACTTAGTTACCCTCAGGGCCAGTGAGTCTTTGACGGCCTCAAAGGCCTGAGCATTAAAGGTCAACGCCTCAACCTTTTTCTTAAGTTTCGTCGACTCGTCCAAGACGGCAGTCTTCTCTGCCTCAGCGACTGCCTTGGATTCCTCGGCGTCTTTGACCTTCTTCTCCAGACCGCTGATGGATTCAGTCAATGTCTCTATGACTTGACCTTTCTTGGAGCTTTCACTCGTTTTCGCCTTCAAACGGGTAGATAGACAGAGTGCTTTAACATGCAGCTGCAGAAAGTTGGACAGATCAGTACCAATAATTCAGAACAGCCAAATGAAAAAGAAAGGTTAACCAGACGCATCACCTTGAGAGCATCGTAGTTCATGCTTTTTGTCAGCTGGGCGTTGTTCCAGTTGGCGAAGGGGGCCACATTCTCCAAACTGATAAATTTCTGCATTCTCTCCCACGCAGCTTGGACGTCCTCCACAATGAAGGGCTCGTCTTGTTGAGTTGCAAGCGACTGGCCCGTAGGCGTTGCTGCAGCAGGCGGGGGCATACTAACACCAGACTTGGAGCTCTGACCAGGTGCCTAGGCAGCAGAAGGAGCCTTGGCTCCCTTGGGTGGGCCAATTACTGTAGGACCCTTGTTAGGAGAAGGCTCAATGGTCTTGCCCCTTGAACTGTGTCGAGGGCGCTTGCTAGGTCTCTCTCCAGCAGTTTTTGCCCTCACCATCTCCTCAAATTTCTTCTTGGCAGAGGACCCCATGCTCCTCTTATCAAAGCCTATGTTGGATTCTAGTCCTGCAAAACACACAAGGTAGGGATCATTGCACTTGCATTAGAAAGCAGCTATAACAGACATACCAGACTCACTCCTCTCAGCGCGAAGGGCTTCGATGGAAGGGTCTGGACCTAAGAGGTAGGCAGGCAAACTCTCACTAGCTACAAGGGGCTCCCAGTTCTTGACTAGGTGCTTCCTCACCCTTGCTACCCGGTCTTCCCTTGACTTGTCCTCTAGCACAGGAAGGCATGCTGAGCAAAAGAAGAACAGATACTGGTTAGACCACTCTCTTAAGAAGGGATCAAGCATGAAAGCACGAAAAATGCTTACCCTTCTTATTTGGTTTACCCCATTGTCTAGGTATGCAAGGGGTCTGGTTAGTTACATCCTCCCAGTGGACAATCTCCATACCCTCACTGTATACAAAGAAGTATTTCTCCTTCTAGTGCTTGTGGGAGACTGGGAGACCAGTTATCATTGTTGCCTAACGCTCCCGAGCCGAGAAGTAATACCAGCCTGATCTCTCGCTCTTAGTTATTTTGTAATAGAAAAAGAAGTCTTTAAGGGTTAAGAGTTCCTCCTTGTTGGTAGCGGCCTGCCACAAGGCTGCACAGCCCACCAGTATGAGCCATGAGTTGGGCATGAGCTGCCCAAGAGCTAGCCTGGCCCTGCTCAAGACACCCCTAATGAGAGGAGCAATGAGAAACCTCAGCCCCCCGGTTAGTGCACTCTCGTACACCGTAATCTCCCCAGGACGAAGGAAGCACGCTCTGTCCTCGCTCCCAGGAACTCTATAGCTTATGGAGGCCGGGAATTGGTAAGTAGACCAGAGTTTTTTCACTTTTGCCCCATCTAGAATGGAGGCTATGTGCCTCACCTCGTACCTACAATCTGGGGTAGAGGGCGACCTAACTCCAACCTCGACTACAGCCACGAGGGCACTTTCAAAGGCGTCTACGATCGCCACAAGGCTCCTTGCCCTCTTTGGCCTCGCCTCTTGGATAACATCCTCAATGTCTACCCCAGAGTAGTTCGTAGAAGCACTCGAAGCCTCGTCCGGCCTAACCCTATCCAAATCCATGGAGGCAGTGCGTTTAGAACCAGATGGTAGGGTGATTGGGTAGGGGTTCATGATCCTAAGGTCCTCTATTTCGTGTAGGGTCTCAAAAGTGAACTTGGATTCCTCTAAAACGCCTCAATACATAGACTCGACAAAGGATGGGTTGCCTATAAACCCTAGAGGGTACAAGGCCCTGACTCTCTACTCGTAGTACCAAATGGCTTTCTAAAGAAGCCAAAACATATACCCACACACCCTGAATACCTTGGTGAGTAGAAAGGTTGAGGGGAAGGTTTGGAGCTACTGTGAACAATCAACAATGGCAGAGGAAGGCAAGAAGGACCACTTGCTGTATAGCTCGAAAGAAATATGCAAAGTAGAGAGCCCTCCGGCGAACTGCCAAAGTCTTATAGGCCCCCTATTTTCGAAATCAATGGCATAGATCTGCCCAAAGCTCTTAGGTCGAACGACTGATAATGGTAACGTCCAATTGATGTATGGGGACCAGCCTCGCGAGGCCACGTGGCACAAACACCAAGGGTCGCGTCGATTTGGCAGGCATAGTAATCATGACGGTTTACGGTGCCTTAAATGCACCTTAGGGGCGGCGCCCTGAGACTCCTTGAAATTCCCATTGGCAGCCTCATGCTGCCAAGCGAACTGGGGGCATCTAATAATATGACAAGTATAGCTGGTTTGCCCCCCTCCCTAATGGACACACCAGATAAGCTAGGTTATGTCTCCAGACCAAGACCTTTGAACTCCCTTCCAGACTAGGTCTACCAACAGACCTGGAAGGGCATAGCACCAGCGATGTACTAGACGCCGTCATTAAGGCACCTCGAGATTTCCACCTGACGATCAACCTCCATGATCCCATGATTAGGACGGTTTCGCCCACAACTGGGGTCATGGTTCATGAAGCCCAACGTGAGGGCATGGCACTCCCCCACGATCCCTAGTATACAAGTTAAAGGCACGATTAGTTCTCCCATTAATGTGTACACAATCCGATCCACACTCCCGGCCAACATTTCTATAAAAAAGGGCAGTCATGATATCCAATGAAGGTACATAAAAAGCCTCATGAACTTGCCTTGTTGTATTCCATGTTACTCTGACCATTTATTTCTAGCCCAATAACTTTTGAGCATTGTAGCCATTTATTGAACTTTGGTATCGAAGTGTTTTTAATAGGCACTACACCGATGTCTCAAACAGGAGGATTCATCGTCTCAATCATTTACATTAAACGTCAGAAAGATCATATAAATTCACTACACCATCATGCAGTATCCGTGTATTTCAGTGCTATATATTCTAAATGATCACCATTATGTCGTCACTACCGAGTGGCACCGTAAAATCTCAAAACGCGGAGTATAGCATCGCCGGATTCTGGACGCTTGCGATTTTGGCCTAGCACAAATGGACCAGCTAACTGTCCTTTCAGTTGGAGCCGTATCCACCGGAACTGGTGGGGCAAGCCTATTATTATAGGCCCATGGGACCTATCATATGCACAGCTATATGGCCGCAGACTTTCGAAGTCACAAAGGCGTCCAACTTGAAAAGAAATCCCACGGTCATCTTCCTCCTCCTGACTTGGAAAGTGGAAAAACACAGATTCTTTTGAGACACAGCATGGATTGGCTGTTTTGGCAACTATGGTCAAGAGTAGAGTGCACAACACTCGCAGAAACTTTACACAGAAATTCCATGCTCACGGACACAAGATATACGTACATATAACATATATATATATATATATATATAATATGCTTGTAACGTGTGAGAAGATTTAGCCCATTTTGCTCTCGTGGGAATTCTCTATGATATTCCCGTTTGCATATCATTACCCCATTGGGATTACATGTGACTTGGAATGGCTAGTCCAATTGCATCCAGACAGCATAGATGTTGGAATGCTATCAACTATCTCCGGCTCCTCCTCGCTCAAAATTTTCATTTTGTTTTATCTGAAACGGTCGAAACGTTTTGATTTTGTAAAAACTCAAATAAAATATTAGTAGAATAACAAAACTTTATTATTTTAATCAAAACACATTATAACACACATACATGTACCAGAACACAATAAGTTATGTGAAGACGAGTTTAAAACTTTTCATAAAAGTAGTATAATTTTTATTCAAAAAAATACAAAAGATTGTATTTTACTGTTGTAATAGTTGTCACTTTCAAAACTTTCCGAAATATTTTCGAAATGTTTTCGTTTATGTGCCAACGGAAACAAAATTTTGATTCGGACTATTATACTAGCTGGATATATATAGATTCTACTAAATGGTGTCCTATCGCTGCTGCTGCTGTGGTTAGAGCAAGATGAAGATCAGCATAACTAATCTGGTCAGATTGAAATGAGTCCACATTTATATGGGTATATCATGCCAAAATGCTTGCTATGGATAGTAACTCCTAATTATATAACCTCCAGGTTTCTGCAGACACTTCTCTCTCACAGCATGATCCTAGGAAGAGAATTTTAGAACAAGCGAAAATTATAGCTGCCACTGGAATGGAGATCAGATTACTGAAACGATATTAAGTATTTTGCCACTTCTATATTGGAAAGACAGTGTGAAGTATGGTTTGTGAACTCCCAATTTCAAAATATAGTAAGAAAAAGCAATTGAATTGCCTACAATAGTACCATTGCATAATAACACACCTCAAAATTATGAGTTAAACTATAAGAATTACAATCAATTCTTCAAGCCACTCGGTTCTTCATTGTGCAAACTGCAAACAAGAAACCCAAAAGGATAGTGTTACGATCAAAGTTCAGAATTAAGAGCTGCTATATGGGTGTAAATAGAGCTAAATTCGTTCCATGTGACCAATTCATCTGTGGTACCTGTATCCGATCAAATCCTCACTTGAAATTCCTGTATCTATCACTGATCAAATCTTCATTGGAAATTACTCTTGCGTTAAATTTTACTGCTTTGATCCTTCAGAATCATCCTTATCATGATCTTGCTGCTGCTGCTGATTCATTGGATCGCCGCCTCGGCTGTGCCCCATTTGCTGGTAAAATTGGTTTAATGTTTGAGGGTTCAGAACCCCAATATGACCCTCTTGAGAAAGTCCAAGTTCCAAACCTGGAAGCTGCTGGTAATTTCCACTCAAAATTGTGGAAAAACTCATTGATCCTGAAGTCATGTTTGGATATTCAAAACCATGGAATCCAAGTTTAGAGAGGAAACTTGAGTTTTCACCCACTGAATTTGATACTGAAATCCCAGAATTTTGCACAAACCCTGACCCAAATCCTGGGACAGACGGCCACAATCCAGCTGCTATATGGGATCTACTCAAGTTACCATTCATCGTAGTCCAATTGTTTCTATTTCCCATACCAGATCCCATATCATCCAACTTTGAGTGCAAACCAGTAGAAACAGAGTTCCCCTGTTCAGAAACAGGAACCCCCGCAATTGCAAGAGCTGAAGCAGGAACAGTCCCGGTGCCGGTGGCTGCGATAATCGATGGCTCGGCCTGCTGTAAGAGCCATTGAATTGTTTCTCCATCAGATTTATGACCCAATTCTCTAGTCAATTGAAAAATCCTAGCTGCACAAAGAGCCGGCATCCTAATTCTTCTGCCTCTGCCATCAACCTTTTTGTGCCTGTCTTTGTTGGAGCTTCTCTTTGGTGCCAATTGCTTCTTACCATCATCTTTGCTTGCAGAAACAATTTGGAAGTCTTTGATTTCTGTTGGCTTGTTTTCTGCCATGTTCGGCTGTGGGGGACGACTCAAGAAGGTGGGCACCTCTTTTGGCAGTTGCTTTGAGCCCTTGGATTCCATGAGGAGAGGGGAAAAAATGGGGCCTCTTCGATTGACGAAGGGGACATGAAAAAGCCAAGACTTTCATGACCTTTCACTGTGATTGTCAAGGAATAGCTCCTTGTTCAAATTTTGGATACCTTTAAGTTATTAATTCTCAATTTACTTGATGGTCTTGACAGTGGGAAAGAAAAGGTTAAAAAAAGGGGGCACCTTGTCGTGAGCTTTATTCCACAAGATTGCCTTTGTACTAACCTAGGAGCTCATGATTTTGTGCACTTCTAATCCAGTTCAATAGAGCCAATCCATGACTATAAACTTGGAACTTACTATGAATTTGGGTTTTTTTTTTTTGGGTCCAAGGGAGGCCGAAGCCTGAGCAGGGTTCGAGGATCAAACCCCGGATGATTGGATATTTCACAATTTTAAAACCTGGGTAAATCTCGGCAATCTCACTGGGATTAGCACAGATGACAATTGCTCTTGCCTGTTTGAACTCTCAAGCTATTGTAAGTCTAAGTGGGTCCCTACGTAGATGAGTTCCTCACAATTTAGTTTCATGGGTCATGAAGGGTGTCTCCTTGTTCTTTATAATTGGACAAGCAATGAAGAAACATCATGGGTTATATGGGCATCCCATCTTCTTGATTACCAAAGGTTGTTGAATATGTTACAAAATAAACGTTGGTATGAGAGAGAGAGAGAGAGAGAGAGCTCACGGTGACGAGAACAAAGATGTCACATTCTTTAAAATTCTCAATTTGGAAATTTTCGTGGGTAACCTTATTTTCTCTATGGCTTTAGACTTTAAATGCATGATTACAGCCGAGATAGTGAGGAGGACACTAGTTAATTATATCTTGCGTTCACATGAATGTGAAGTAGAAAAGGAAATCTATCCTAGTGGCTTACTGAAAGTAAAATGCTAGTATTATTAGAGAGAATTCTAATCTGAAATAACTACATGAGTTTTAGTAACATATACCCATCATGTAGTTCATCACAATCAGTTTCGTAAATAGGCTATATATATATATATATATATATAAAAGAGGTGTGCATGAAAGATGCTAAAAATGTGAAAGAAGAGTGATATTGATTAAGTACCTTAAGCGGCATAGACATAAAATCCAATTTAATTTGTGGGTGCAGCTCCAGCAGATCGAAAATGTCTATTTGGTTGTGAACTCTGTATGGTTCACAGCCTGATGCCCTTCTCCTAATGCTTACTCAGACTTCTTTATATGAAACTCATGATCGTAAGATTGAAAGGGTTGTTACTTTAGTTAGTGCTATTGTGAAGGAAAGTTGAAGAAGACATGCTTAATCATTTTATTTCTCTTTTCCTGAAAGTATACTCATCACGCTTACTCATTCCTATTGAATCATGCTTGATCAGTACCTTTCATTGTTCAGCTAGGCGCTGCAGCAAAAAGCTTAAGATGTAATAAGAATTTGGGATTGTTTTTTATTCCGGTTTTTCTTTCCCAGTCATTTTGGTTAATTCTCAAAATTATGCTAAGCCTGTCTAGCCATCAAATTTAATATACCATCACGATCATTATAATGGTGTAATACCGTGGCTAAATAGTGGGTGTAATTACATTTTATTTACTTGAGGTTTGAACAAAAATCACATGATTCTCAAGTGGTTTAAAAGTTAATACTTGACTCTCCTGTGATTTGGACTTAACGGTAACATAGACATAAAAAAAAACCGTTAGAATTAACGGCAATCTTGTCATGTTTTTGTCATTTTATCTTCTCTAAAATGGAACATTAAAATGACAATTTTGTCCTTTTATGTCAAATAAAGGACATTTTTTTTTATTTTACTAAATTTATCACGGTTCCATTTATTTTGCCAATAAATATCATAAAGTGATTATATATTCACTTTCGAATCACATGATTTTTTTTTTTTTCGCTCAAACTATCCCTAAAAAGTTAGGCCGACTCGTTTTTTTTCCCCGAATAAACCAAATAAAGAATGAAAGAATTCAGCTATCCTCAATCTTCATCTACAAATAAGCTTTTCTCCACCTTGTACTATGCTAGCAATGCAACTTTAGATATATTTTTACCTAGGCTTATAAGAGATGCAAGAAAGAACTTTCTTTTATTCTGTTTTAATTTTTCGTTTGCTTTCTTGAAGAGAAGAGAAAATAACAATTCATTAGTACTAACCATAATTGGTAGGTGTGACTGTAATTCATTAGATCCTATTGTTTGTGGTATATGTTGCCCACCTTGGAGACATATGGGGACTTTTTAAAAGCTGGTTGTTGACATATCATCCAAAATCACTTGAATTCAAAGCTTCTGTCAAAGAAAATCTTTCTTTTCGTAGGTAATTTAGACAAATTTTCAAAAAAGCAATAAAGCTCAATCATTGTTTGTTTTTAGTTGCTCTGGTCTCTAACCCTTTTTTTTTTTTTTTTCCAAAGTAGTTTTGCAGACTTACCATCAGAAGAGGAAAACATAAACAAATTCCAACCCCGGAGGTTAGCTCGGCTGGCAAGTGGGTTTGCTCCCCACTTGTTGGTCTTGGGGTCACCTCTCCGAACAATGGCATAGTTAGTTGGTTTCAATTATTATGAAGTTCAAATCCCTTCAGTGACCAGCCTTTTATTATGAAGTTCAAATCAGGGCGCCGACGTAGGTGATTAATCTAGCTTACCACCCAAATTCTCCCTCATGCTCGCGGATGAGAAAAAGTTAGACGAAAATGATATTAATTGATTAATTTCAATTATGCCTTCTATATGAACAAAGTTTCTAACCGGTCAAGTCAATAGAAGTAGCTTGTTGTAAAATTCAAATAATTGAACTAGCATTTATTGTACATTTGATTTATCATCCTTCTGGTAGGTAAGGTCCTGGCTTGTTTTTCCAACTGCCCAAATTTTCCTGGGAATTTTTGGAATTTGACAACAACTGGTACCAGAATATGAATGATGAATCAATAGATTGAAAGATAGAGAACAAAAGCCTATAATTGACTACGTATCATACAGCTACGCACCTGACCTCCTCATCCTTTGTCCATCAATGGTTGCTATAACGGCTGAAGTAGCCAACCCCATACGGCTTGGGTTGTAAAATAAATTAATTCAAGTGTCCTTAGAAATCCAACAAAAAAAATGCAGAACAGCTCTTAAAAGTTTGATGACCATTGGTTGAATAATTGTTTAAATACAACGGAAAAAATAGTGTTAATAAACAATGCCGCTAAATTCAATCAGGCACTAACCATCTATTAGCCGTTTTTAATAAGAAAAAGTCTACACTCATCGCAGAGTGTACCGAAATGCTTACACTTAAGCCAAAATGACGTGGTTTTAGTCAAAGTGTAAACCAAAAAAAAATTTTAAAAGCCAAAATTTTTTACACATTAATCAAAACGACGTTATTTTTGGCCAAAATATAAACATTTCGTACACTTTGTGGTGGGCATAATCTTGCTCTTTTAATAAACAATGCCATTCCCGACCATCACGCTTTTTGTCAAAATGCTAATGAAGGCTTACCGGAACTAGCTTGACCATTACGTTTTTTGTCAAAATGCTAGAAAAATATCTTTTAGATGCCGATAAGCCAAGATTTTTTTATCTTTGGGCAGTGACTGTCCTTGCATTCTGTATTATCAAGACCAACAATGGGTAAAATCATTATTATAATTAATTATTATGATCAATATGTCCCGTAGTTTAATTGTTGTACACATGAAATGGTTTACGACACAACACAAATGAACAAAAAGTGAAGAACTAGTTAAGTAACTTAACCTAGGCTGCTTTGGTCTTTAAAATGTGCGATAATACCATTCAAACAATTCAGGGCATAAATATTTTATTACGAAAAATGCCCTAAACCATTTGGGTTCAGTCACATATCTCTCTCCTCGGCATGCTGCGTCAACAATGGCTTTTGCGCAAGCTCTGGAACTCATGACTGGCAATCCCCGAATTTCAACCTGTACAGCAAGTACTGTCAGTATGATTTGATTAGTTAGCATATTTGCCTTTATTAAGACTTTTTATCAAGTTTTTTTGAATTAGCTTTTTTGGATTTGAAGTCAAAAAGTTTTTTTTTTTTTTTTTGTTTTTTTAACTTATCTTAACCTATAAAAGTAAAATAAAAAAAAATTGACTTTTTTACTTATAAGCAAAAAAAAAAAAAAAGACAAAACTAAAAAAAATTAAAAATAAACACTACCAAACAGGCCTATTAAGGTTTTAATTGTTTTGCACATATCCTTCTCATTAGGGAGGGATCTAGAAATTACGTTAGGGGGGGTTTATGGAAGAGCAAGGTGAAATTTTTTGAATTTTATTGAGGAGCTAAGATAAAAAGGTCAACGTAAATTTTTTTGTTTTTTTTTCAGTTTTGTTAAGGGGCTAAGATAAAAAAAGTAAAAAATTAAATTTTATTGGGGGCTAAGGTAAAAATTCTTAAATTTTAAAAAATTAAAAAAAAAATTTTAAAACTTCAGAGGAGGGGTAGACAATAGACTATTTTTTTTTATCATAAATACTCAAAACTCATTGAGTCTAAACATAATTTGGTCAAAGTAGAGGGCTGTGACACCCCACGGTCGAACTGTAGTTCCAGCCTTGCCTCTCATGGAGTTGAACCATTGCTTGATGCAATTGCAGTAGTATAGACTACAAGCTTAAAATTTAGGATTTGTGTACCAGAGATTAGGTCAGAAATGTGCAGCTCAAGAACAATACTTACTTCTACCAGTTCTCGATTTACTTGGATGTCTCCATCCTTGGATAAGTGTTTCCCTTGGGTGATCTCTGATTCTATGAAACCGGGAGTGACAATAGTTATGGCGATTGCAGGGGACAATTCAGCTCTCAGTGACTCGTAGAAGCTTATCACTGCTGCTTTACTTGCCTGCAGAAAATCAACCCCAATAACCCATTTCACACGAAAGATATAGTAGGGTGGAGATAGAATAAAATAGGTAATTATAAAATCGACCCTGCTCTTCAACTCAGTATTATTAAACTTTTCTAAATTTTAAAACATGATACACTGACTCAAAATTAATAACTTGTATCAATCAACACTTTATATTATGAATCTGTTAAAAAAGTAGATAAAAAATTGTGAATTTGATTTACAAATATTCACAAAAATATAATTTTATACTTAAATTGACATTATCTTAATATAATGATTGTCTAATGATTAAATATTGCTTGGAATGTCATGTAACTATATGGCCAATTCAATGGGCATTTCAATTTTAAACAATTGTTACAAAAAGATAATGTAACTTTAGATATAAAATTATATTTTTGTGAAATATGTTCAAGTCATAAGAAAATTTTCATCTACTCTCTTGACATATTTTTACACAATGCATCTATTGATATAAATTAATAATTCAGAGGGTCAATGTATTATATTTTAGAATTTAGAAAGATTTAATAATGCTGAGTTATAGCTTGTGGGATATTTTTATAATTAGCCCTAAATAAAACATGTGGTATAATAATTTACTCCGTAGAAGCTCATTCTTGGTGGGTGCAACAGTGCACAAGCCGATGAATTGACGACAATCTTGCCCTTGGTCTTTCTTAGGTAAGGAATCGCAAAGTAAGTTGGATGTACAGCCCCCCAAAAGTTTACGTCCTGTTTGCCTCCAAATAAAGCAAGTCGTTTAGTTCAAGAATAAGAAAGAAAAACGACAGAGAAAAATAAACTGTGTTTCTTCTCTCTTTGAAGGACTACTACCATCACAGGCTTAAATTTTGTAACATCGGTGGCATCTTCAATTGGGCAAGCACTGACGATTCCCGCATTATTCACCAAATGATCTACTGTAAATAAGCCAAACATGTTACTAGTAACTAAAACATCAATGCTTGAGCTATATGTGTTGCTAATTCCATTTCAGACCTTTCGAGGATCCAATAATTTTCTTGTCTTTGGAACATGTATAGATTTAGATTGTCAAAAAAACAGAATAAAGCAAAATATATTTTTGCAAAGGAACAAAGCAGAACAGTAGACTAGGACTTGTATTTAAGAATGTATGTGTATGAATCAGTGAATGAACACAAAAAACAAATAAAGGGTTGGTTCAGTGGGTTGAATTCGGTACTTTGAGGTGTAATCCTCAGGTTTGAATCCTCGTAGCTGTCATTGGGTTTAAAACTTATTCTGCAAGACATTAGCACGGTCGCCTGACCGTAATCCCTTTACTTGCATTAGAGTCAGACATATCCGCAGATAGTTGTGAGTACTATAGGACAATGTTTCCGACAATGTTCCCTAATGGATATGTAGAATAACCTATTTATATATTTATCTTTTGTATTGAAAAAAAACACAAAAATGTCCAAGGAGTTAACTTGATGGTCAAGGCTTGGATCCTGGGAGTTTGCTCTCTCTAAGATCTTAGGTTTGAAACCTCTCAGGTGTTATCAATTCATTGAGCCCATCCTCAAGGACTTTGGCCTGGTTTGTTAATTTGTGTAGAATGGGAGATTGCATAGGCGTTGGAATTAGTCGAGGTAGCGCAAACTCACCGAAACAACCAGTTTTATCAACAAAAAATAATGAATGAATGAACACAAAATAACAATAATAATAAGAAAAATGTTATTCTTCCAGAATTATTGTACAGAATTTTATACCAGAATGATGTGGTAATGACAATTTTGTAATTAACATGCACCTTGATGAGTTCTTTATTATGAAGTAATAGGATCACAAGTTAAACAACATCATTCTGGTGATAAATTCTATATGAATTTTCTGGTTATATAGCATTACTCTATTAATAACAATGAAGATCTTACATCGACCAAAGTGGTAGATGGCTTCATCAACAAATCGCTTACAGTCATCCACATTTGATACATCTGCACGGACAGGAAGGACATCAGGTGAGCCGAGCCCACGAGCTGTCTCAGCAACCTTCCGCAAGTGATTCTCCCTCCTCGCAACTATGACTAGAGAAGCACCCTTTTTGGCATACTCATAAGCCAGTTGCTGTAAATTACAAATAACAAACAGTGACTATAAGAAAAGAAAAGAAAACATAAGAGCTGGATCGAAATGAACCTCGCCAATTCCTGATGAAGCACCCGTAATAAGAACAACTTTTCCCTTCAAGTTCTCGGCGGACAGATATCGTGAGATAGTAACCATGAACTTGAAGATGAAGAAAGGAGGAAGGACGAAACACAAGAAGACGAAGAGTAGAGGCACGATCATCACATTCATGAATGTGTGAACCAGATAATTAGAATCCATTGCTGTTGTGTGAGAGTGATTTGAGTTGCAACTTATAAGCTTCAAAGCATGTACTGATTCCATTAAATGGTTTGTGGTTAAAAGTTGTACAATTTAATTAGTTGGGGACCAAAGATAACTTCTGAGAAGGCAAAAGATGAGGAGCTCGCAATTTTTTTTTATTACAAGATCTCCAGACTTTTGACCGACTGACCTCTCAAGCTATTGTAAGGCTACCATCCAATGACAAAAACACAAAATGGAAAAGATGGCACCTTTGTTTTTAAATACTACTTTAGTTATGATTTTCAACTTATCTTATTTTGGATTAGTTCCTTAATACTGGCAGTAGAGCAGTACCACTAAAAATTTGTCAATTGCAAATGCCTTCTCAAAGCTCAACTATGTAAGCAC
>CM065378.1:15107500-15110000 GCA_033060915.1 Euryodendron excelsum | reverse complement strand
GGCCGTGAGTTTCATGCAAGGAACCACGCTTCCATCTCATGTATCTCATGTTTATAGAGAAAGTGATGTTGCCAACAAGCAACCAACGCTTTACGTGCTTTGCTCAAAAAAATTGAAAACTATGCACCCTTATGGTAGCATAAATTTGAAAATTGATACGAGTAAACAATATTTTTTCAGTCAGTGGTTCTGCATTTGTCATTTTAACTACGCCTCAAGTTTCAAATACACACATACTGTTTTACAGAGTGACATGTTCATCTTCAGTCCTTTGCTAAATCTTATTAATCTATTACAAGTTGTATGTAGCCAGTTATACACACTTTCCCCCTTTTCCATCTTTGTCATACAAATAGAATTTGCAGGCTGGGGTTGGGGGGAATCGTGTTGCCTCACAAATCCACCTGTAATGTAAAACATAGCTGGCTGTTCATGCTTTCATAAGATGCGTTACTCATCTAAAATCGATTCGTAATGTCAAACTAATCTATCTACTATCAACCCGACATAACAAAGAAACACAATATCAGGAAAAATGGAAGGAATGAATTAGCACTCACAAATGGTGAAGAAATTGCCAATCTTCCTTTCGGATTGTGTGTGTTTACACACCATTATCTTCTGACCCTAATCTCTCAATGATGAAGTAGCTCCAATATTTTCATCTCTCTATCCCAGAACCGCAACAGGTTGGTCCGTTGCAATAAACAAATTAAATCTAAATCATGGAGCCATTCCCTCCACCATTCTGCATATACCACAGCATTCTCAAAGCTATTGCTCTACACCAAGATCGCCCCATCGAACTTTGTATTTGGCTGCGAGATAGTGAGCCCCAACAGGACCACGACTCCCATAAGGATAATACTCGGGGATAATTTTCTTCTCTTCGAGTTCTTTCAGTACAGGTGTGAAGAGCGCCCAAGCAGCATCAAGTTCATCACTACGAATAAACAGTCTCCTCTCCCCTTCAATAGCATCAAGAAGAAGTCTCTCGTATGCATCAGGAATCTCCTTTGAGTATCTAGAAACCACAAACACAAGAAAACATTGATAAGGGAAAGTGCTTCCAGATTTTTCAATACCACATCATCATGGTGCATGGCACGTGGTCATACAAGTACAAGAATCCCATTATCAACAACCAATCGTATGTCGAAGGTTTAAAATGATAAAACTGTGTTTTTAGAAAATTTGAAATTTTGGCCTGTCCTGTATAAAAATTTTGGTATGTTGGAAAAGTTAGGAGACAAATAATCCATCTTGCTAAGCAAAATTGCAATTACATCAAAACCAAATTCTAATCCCCTTTAAACATGCTTAAACTATTTGGTGCACCAAACAACAGAGGAGAACAGCACACTCTCAAATGGTCACAATTATTGAGATTATCTAATGATACTCTGTGATATACAGTCCGTTTCACATGTAAAACTCCATACCCATCACTAATATGTGTCTCCTGATTCACATTCATCTTTAATGCAACTTGGGTTATAGGATAGAATAACTTGGCAAAACATCAAGCAAAATTTAACTGTATTTAACTGCTAATATTTGAAGTTTTTTTCCCACTTAGCCACCATGATATTGATGTTGTAAATGTAATTGACGAGTTACTATCAATGAAATGTCTGCCAAAAATACTAAATACAAGTATATTGTAAGCATTAGATTAGCTATTCCAATACTCTTTATAATAAGTAAAATATACAGGCATATATCAATCATTCTACCAAAACTCTTGGATAATACCTTGCTGCATAGAGAAGATTTAGATTACTGCGGTCCAATCTCATACCCAAACCAGGGACCTTATTATTGACCTTCAAGTAGATAGCTTCGTCTGGCTGCACACGGATAACAAGCTCATTTGTTGCTTGATCAAGATCTGCCCCAAAATTTCGGTTGTATATATTACCAGGCACATGCCTAAACTGAACTCTTATCTCTGCCCTGGGGAGAAAATGCAATATTACACAAGTATATATCAAAAGATCCAATGGATATGACAGCACAGTGACTAAATCTCTTCTTAGTTTCACAGACCTCTTATTATGTAAAGCTTTCCCAGCTTTCATTAGAAAAGGCACCCCATCCCATCTTGCATTATCGATAAAAAGGGCAGCTGCGGCAAATGTTGGAGTTAGGCTGTCTTGGGGTACAGTCTTGTCATCAATATAGCCTGGGTAAGTAACACCGCCTTTTGTGTGGCTCTTATACTGTCCTATGGCAACATCTTCAAGTTGTATAGGCCTCATCGAACGTAGAACTTTGACCTAACACCCATTCAATCAATTTAGTAAAAAACATTCGCATAACAGCATATTAAGTAATAGTTATTCTCTTGTTTTAGTGAAGGAAAATATTAAAAAAAAAAAAAACCTTTTCATTTCTGATATCTTCTGCATCCAAACTGACAGGGGTTTCCATGGCAAAAAGGGCCAGTATCTGAAGCAGATGATTTTGCATTATGTCTCTTATTATACCATAATTGTCA
>CM065378.1:14910000-15105000 GCA_033060915.1 Euryodendron excelsum | reverse complement strand
GCATGAAAAACGACAATAAGTGAATATATCAGCTCAAGCTTTAGAACCATACATTTGGCTGAGGATAAAATTGAGGACAACAAAAAGAATGAACTTGTTTCTACCTACGTCCCTTTATTGCTTTAGTTTGCACGAAATTAAGATGTTAGCAAAGCCAAATATTCGTATTTGCTCACTTGGTGGAAAAAGGTCCAAATTTCTTTAGTTCTAACTAATGGTTAACCGAAGATATTAGCCGAAAAATTATCTCTTGCAGTTTCTAGGCAATCGAAAGACACAGAGAAATAATCACGAAAGTCAGTCGTCATTTCGGCCATCATCGATTCATAATTATAAAAAGGAGGAATTAGCAAAAATAACGAGAATAATCATACTATAAAGGCAAAATGAGCTAACCATCCTGCATGCAGACCAAATTCGACCATGCTTTCCGGTTTGATTGCGCAGAAACCTTTCCTGGTACGAATTGCTTTGGAAAAATCGAAGACACGGCTATTCGGTGATGCACATAATTGGAAGAAGTCGGATAAGCTGACGATGATGAAGAACAATATGAACAACAGTGCGTAGATGAAGAAAGGGTCGACATCTCTATCTCTCTCTCTATTGTCTCTGTACGTAATTGAATCTATAGAAGAGAAAGGTCTTTTTGTAGGGATTTACAGAGTTAAGAAGAGAGAGAGAGAGAGGACTTCGGATATATCGATGGGCTTGACCCTAGAGATCTCCGAAAGGGTACTTTTCCTTTGTTTTACTTTGCTTATTTGCTCAGAGCACAACACAAGGCAACACACAAGGAGAGAGAGAGAGAGAGAGAGAGAGAGAGAGAGAAGCGTGAATGTGTTACGATTACTTACAAAATTAGGTTAGCACAGTGGGGCCAAAGAAAAGAAAATTTGTTGTTTTTATTTTTTTTGGGTCAATGTCCAACGCTATAGGAGTATCATTAGCAACAAAAGAACCGAGTCCCAAGCAACAATCAAAGTCCAAAAATCAAAGAGAAAATGAAAATTCAGAAGCCAACATGGCTCTTGCAATTGTTAACAAAATACAAAAAATCAATAATTAAAGTTGAACAAAGATAACACAACATAGCAATAAGAGTATAGTCCTGTCACAGCTCTCGTAAGCTTGGAAAAGTCACATAAAGAATCCTGTATACTTTTACCTTAATGATTTTAATGATACTAGTTGGATGGATAATTTTGCCCTCAAACATCCTATCATTTCTAGTTTTCCGAATACAGTAGATAGTGCAAACAAAACTGATCTTCTTAACAATGGCCTGAACACCTGTGCCTTTAGCCTCTTTAATAATCCACTTAGCAACAATTTTGAGAGTTGTTAATGCTTGAGAAAATCTTAGTCAGCTCTTAATCACTGTCCAAACTTGACTTACCACCGAACAATAGAAAAATAAGTGATTCAAGAACTCAACTAAAGCACTGTAGAGAGAACATAAAATGTCTTCAATTTGATCAATCAGCTTCTCTCTAGTGAGTAATCTTTTTTTAAAGTCAAGCCATAAAATAAAGAAATGTTTTGGCAAAGGAGGAATAATTCCTCTTCTTAATGAATGAGAGATGTGGCAACTTAATCTTGGCCGCATGTTCAATGTTGAGTCTGTTTGGCTGCCGGGAAACTGTTTTCCCGCAACAGACTCAAATTTTCAAGCACCAACTTTTTTTATTTTTGTGAGAAAGGATCAAATTTTCCAGCACCAATTGAGAGTTGAAATTGGATTTTTTTGGAATTGACAATGTAAATGTCGGATGATAAATCTACAATTCGATTGGATTGCGAAGACTAGCTTAAAAGTCTTCACATGGCTGAGTACATCCGAACAGCCCTAAGCTTATTAGTTCTTTTTTTATATTTTTTAATTGTAGATAGGCCCAAAGCCTATTAGTTGAAAATGACAAATTTGTGCTTGCAGTTTCACCGTCAATTTTATTATTATTATTTTTTTTTTTTGTTCATAAAAAATAATTATAAAAAGAGCCAAAGTAGAGAGAAGATTTGGAGGAGTAGGATTTGAACTTCTCCGAAAGGTGAGGAATTCTTTCACCTTTCACCAATTTAAGGCAAGCAGAACAAAGGTTCAAAAAAGGCAAGTGCCAACACTCTCATTTGTGTCAACAAAAATTTTGCATGTAAATATATATTCAAAAAAATTATTGTGTAAATAACAAATTTCGTGCCTCTACTGAACAACCCATTTCATCAATTTGCCTGACCACAAATTTTATTTTCCAGGTAAATTCTTGGGATTATTCGTTATTATATCTTTTTCCATGTAAATAGAACAAATAAAAAAGAGGAAAAACAAAAATACTTTGAATTCATTGCTTCTGTTAACTCAGGCCCTAACCAGGTAGAAGATGAACGAGCAGCTTTAAACTTGCAATGTCATTTTTTGAAATGTTTCTTTTTCTTTGTGGGACAAAAACAAGAGCGAACTACCATAGCATTTTATTTGAAAATCATTACGTTCGCAAGATGTGCCAGAGAATTTTGCCCTGCTCTTCAAGCTGCTCTCAGAACTTTTAATTGGGTCATCTAATAATGAGGAGTTGGTATTAACATACGAAGTCCCCCACTTTGCAGTTGGGCTTTTAAAGCAGACAGTGACAAATGAGAATCTGCCAAGAGGCATGTTGACATTGGGTAAAATCTGGGAGTAACAAGTCAGTTGTCAGTCTGTGTTACAGAGTCAAGAGGCCCAAGATGTGATCTCGCATTTTGTTGCAGGCCAGCAATCCTAGGATGGGCTCCCTAAAGCCTATTTAATTTGAAATTAGCCCATTTTGTTGCAGGCCAGTAAACCTAGGATGGGCTCCTTAAAGCCCATTACAAACATTGACGGGTTGGGGTTTCTCAGCGTACCAGTACGTACGACTTTCAGGAACTTAAAACTTAAAAGGGCCTCCTTGGGCCCATTTGGTATAATTTTTTTTTTAGCTCTTTTAGTTTTGCTTTTTTGGTTTATAAGAAAAAAAACTAAATTTTTTTTACTTTTACAAGCTAAAGATAAAAAAATAAATAAATAAATAAGTAAAAAAAACTTAAATTTTTTACTTATAAGTTAAAAAAAAAGTTAACCAGAAAAGTCTTACCAAAGGAGATACTTCTTTCGTTATGGACTCATGGGTGGGGGGGGAAAGAGAATGACATATCCATGGTTCAAAGTTGGGCTGACGTGGGGAGCTAAAGGTTGATTTGGACCCTGGTTATTAGGAAAGTCATTTTAGAGGAACGCATTTTCGATAGTGCGGAATTTGTTTGAAAATTTTAACAAAACTTTTTGAAAACTTAGAAAAAAGGTTTTAAAAACTTAAAATATTAATTTTTATACATTTTTTTCTCTTAAGTTCTAATTAAGTATCTATGAAATTATTCATGTAAGTTTTCACTAAATTTTTTAAAGGCCTCCAATAAATTTTTTAAAAATCTCCTTTGAGTTTCATAAAAACTTCTTAATAAAATTTCTATTAAATTTTTCAATCATTTTTCATTTCCGTTTCTTCTAACATTTTTCCTGCTTTCTATTTTGATAACTGTAATTCGGACACAATGTCGCATCACGGTGTAAAGCAATATGCAAAGATATACTTTATAGAAAACTCATAATTTATTGAAGAAGTCATGAAATATTTTTTAAGGAATGAAAAGAACTTAATAAAATCGTAACATAAATAAAATATCCCAATAAACACGGCTCCCTTCGTTTAAAAAAAAAAACATTATCAATATTGCTTAAAGTATCAATATAAGTTCTGCTCAGTTTAGTCTACCCTTAGTTCGGTCCATATTTATAAATAGCACACAAAACAAAATATTTAATCAACTAATATCTTTATCCTCAATATTGTCCTCAAATTAGTGTTCCGTCATCTCGAAAAATATCTGGCTACATTTGGTGGCAACGAGAATTTGTGTTTTTGTTTTTCCTATTCAAAGGTTAGAAGTAATTAGACTAACTTGTGTTCACATCAATTAATTATCACGTCAATCCAATCATAGGTACACATTCACGTTAGCATTAAGATATTTATAAGATATAAGTACTTTGCGATCAATTCTTAACATGACAAGAATTGAACTTCCAATCTCCCATTGCGGATTTGTAGTGAGGCTACAATATTGACTTGTCGCGAAATTCTGCGACATAACACCCCAGATGGCCAAAACATAACGGTATGCAGCCACGACGCACATAACATAATAATTGGACCATGGGGGATATCTTCCATGCTAAGGAAGGAATATCAGCCGTTCAACGTTCAAAATGTGTGGTACGGCACCCCACTGTAATGCACTGCTCCAGCCGAACTACTTTTGGAACCAAGCCTTTGGAGGAAGTATGGTTATCATAATCGAATTAGATATTAAATTGGTAAAATTATCGGTTCATGATTTATTGGTTCAACAGATTCAATTGGTATTATAAATTAAATGTATTTTATTTATTCATATAAGTTTTACTTTAAATATAATTTATATTGTAAAGTAAAACACAAAAAATTAAGTGAAACAGTAGTAAGTATTACTTAATTCTATTCTCACTTTTCAAGTTCAGTTCAACTCCTACAAGTCACAAATGATCAAATTTTTGGAAAAAACTTAAAAGTCAAATCTGGTCATGGTATGGTTCCAGGTTTAACCGGTGATCCTGTCTGGTTCTAATAGCTATGGAAAAAAAATACCCTATTGCTTTGGCAAGTCGTCTATAATTGTTTTTTTTTTTTTTGGCTAATCAGGTACGAGGCCAACTTGCATACACCTCGACTAATTTTAGAGAGTGCAGTCCTCTCATCTCATACAATCCAAATAATTATTAAGCCAAAGACTCTGAGGGTGGTCCTAAAAAGTCGATAATACCTAAAAAATTTTAAACATGAGATCTTAAAATGAACAAATATACAGATTTCAAGTCTTGACCATCAAGCAAACCCCTTAGAATCTGCTGTAATTGTCCTCAAGTTAAGATCCCTTAGTGCATTTAAAAAGGGTAATGATGCCTATTTATTATTAATTCTAGGACCACCTTATCAATAGAACCCAAAATTATGGTTGGTGTTCTTAATTTTTCTAAGAAAAAGAATTCCCAACTTGATGATTCCGTTTAAAAGGGAAGGAAAATTTATGAATGAACACGCCAAGACGGGAAAAAAAAATGTCGTGATACACACGTATCTCTTTTTCGGATGCGTCTATCATTGCAATTGAATATGTTTTGTAACAAATTGGATCTTTTGTTGCAGGCATCGAAATGCAAATGGCGATCGTACCGACCGAATATTTATTCCATAGTTGTTCATTTTCTCGGCTGTCGGACTAATTTCTATTCGTATATTGAATTCCTTCTCTCAATAATCAACATGGGCGTTGTGCATGAGAATTGAACAAAAGCTCTTAACTAGTTTCCCATTTCTTTAGTAAGGTTTTTGTCGACAAATTGGCATATTATCATTTGATTGTTTATTTTTCTCCGCTTTATTTTGGTCTAGGTCAAAGATCCATGATTAGGGATGGTGAGACGGTAAATTTGGGTTTGTAACCCCTATCTTATCTCTCTCCTATCATGATAACCTATTTTCGATACTTAGCATGTCTCGTTTAACCCCACCTTACATTCAACCCACATGTTTCATATTAGTGAACAAACAAATTATGACAAAGCAAGAGATAAAATCACCAAAATAAAAAAGAATCACAATAATTGTATTTTAATAAAAATATGTGCTTATAAAAAATAAACATACATATAAATGGGATGGATTAGAATTGGAATGAATTATTATATCTTGTACTCAAACTTGTCTCTCCCCAACGAGTATCACCCCATATGCAGCATTGCCTGCTACCCTTCATGTCCACAAAGTTCTCTTGTTTGGCAAGGGAAATTTTATAAAGTGAATTGACAAAAATCTCCTTTTGTAATTCATTAAGACATAATAACTAAGGGGTGATTTTTGTCTATTCGAAAATAATCATGGCAGGGACTACGACCCTGGCCATTGGGCTATCTAACATGAAATTCTACTGTTAAAGAGCTAATAATCTGTGATTTACAAAGACTCATGGTCCCTTCATTTGTTCTCAAAGAAAATTAAGCTGGTATTAATTAAGATGTCATAACATGGATCTCTACATAGTTTCTGCAAGTTCAAAACAAAATTTTGGTCTTTGGGTTTCTACTACTTAAAACTGCTAAAGCTTTACTTAAGCTTGTTATCCATGTCTAGAATCAGTACTTTTTTGGGTCGAAAAAGAAGCAAAACCCAGATACCATCTCAGAAGAGGTGCCCATACGGTCAGACTCGATGAGCTGACTGAGTGCTGGGGGAAAATCCCAGAAACAGTTTTTGCATTGTCTTGAATCCAATTCCAATTTCTTCACTCTCATCCTCTTCCACAATCAACTAGTCTAGCTTCAAGCCACCTTTGTCTGTTAACCCTTGCAATAAAATCTTCAACTCTTTTATTCAACTCCTCAGTTGGTAAACCAGGCTCCTCTTCTTCTTCTTCATCTATCTTGTCTTCCTCCTTCTTGTCATGATCATCATCAACATCATCGCTATAGTATTCCTCATCACCATCGTCATCATCCCTTACTAGTTCTTTTCTCTCTTTCTCTACTATACATTTCTCTTCAATCTTCTTCACTCTCTCCTCAGTCAAATTCATTTCCAATTTCCCTTCTTTGTTCTTCTCCATCTGGGTGGAGAATTCACGTATACTTCGGCTTCTTTCAACGTACTCATCGTAAATCTCTGTGTCGAGAGACGAGCTTGAACCCGAAAGCTTTGATTCTCGGACGAGGTAGACAATGATGGCATTGCCTACCAAGAACAGGCACTTGGGGTTGAAGAAGAAAGACTTAAAATTCGGGAGAGAAACGAAAGCGAGTTGCTTCACGGAAGAACATAGATATTGTGGAAACCAGAAAAAGTAGGAACAAAACAGAGTACACATCGAAGCTATGAGAGAGTGAAGAATGAGATTGTTAAGAAACTGGCGTTTTTTGTAGTTTCTCATGGCTTGAAGCTTCTCTGCCTTGATTGAATCCATTTCTGAAATGGGTATTTATCGAGGATTTCAAGTGGTGAAGTTTCTAGCAGGTTCAGAGAGAAAATGGAGGGAACTCTTGAGAGTAGTTAACAATGGTTAGAGAAGCTTCCCATCTGACAGAACATAGGGATGTGCAAACACAGGCTTATATAGACGGGAGAGGAGGGGAGGGGAGGGGAAGATATTTTGGTGGGATTCAAGTTCAACACATGCATGCTGCTTTAAATTTTATGAATATTTTTTTGTAGAGAGGGGTGGTGCTCTTTTGAAAAGCCATGGCAGGTTGAAAATGAGTTTTTATTTTGGGTGCTTTGGTTTTGGCCTCCTTTTGCTTTCCACCATTCCAATAGATGGTTTTGAATATAAACCACACTAGGTGGCCCATTGATTGGCTAGTGTCTCAAGTTCGATTTCTTGTTATTTTTTTTAGTTATTTTTTATTTATATAATATATGAAATTTATATAGTTAGTGTAAATGATTCTATTGTATGTACTGGCAGATCGAAGGGGACGCCCTCCCCAAAAAAAAAAAATTTTAATTCTGTATGCCTCCCATAGAATTTTGGGTATACAATTGAATATAGTATATTAGCCCCCTAAATTTTAAAAAATTTTACCAAGGTCCCTACCATATTTGAAAAAATTTATATTGGCCCTCTCTCATCACAAATTTTGAATCCGTCACTTCGTGTATGAGCTTGAGAGAATATTTGATTAAAGGCCAAATGTTCAGAGGTAGACAAAAAAGAAGATGGTTTTGAAGAATTCATTTTAGTTAAAAATTACCCTCCACAAAAAGGCATAAGAGCCCAACACATGAAAGCAACTGGTAATTACTGTTTACTTGCATGGTTCATGCAGCTTGTACACATCAAAGTACGAAAATTTAGGGCAACATAACTAAACACATATATATAATATCGATTTTGCTGGTAAAATGGGCAGAAATGACCCAAACGGCATTTCGAGCTTTTTTTTTCTTCCTTCCATATGAATTGGCATGCTTTTCCCCTCATAATTGAAGTAAAAGGCGGCACGGAAGGAAAAGAAGCTTGTAAAAAGGCGAGTTCCATGAGCAGAGGCATTAAGGTTACTGTCCAGATAAAGTTTGATTAGATCATTCAGCGTATGGAAACACAGCTATGCTATCTTTAGATATAGATTTTGTCGAGAGAAAGAAAAATAAAAGGGAAAAGAAAGAAATTGAAAAATAAAATGAAACAAGTTAAATTATGTACTTCTGTTTGGTTGCGTTAAAAAATTTAGACAAAAATGATCATCCATTTCCTCAAAAAAAAATATTTTTGTTTGGTTAATCATAGAAAAACAAACAAAAATAAACAATTTTATTTTCCTTCCTCTCGACAAATCCTAGATTAAAATACAAGACTAAAATTAAATAAAACACTAACGTTTCGTTTAAAACCCGAATTTTCGGTGAAAAAATTAAAAAAAAAGAAAAATGTGAAAGAAAATAGAACAAAAATACTCTTTTATTTTGGGCTCTTTTCTCTCACATTTTTCTTTTCTTTTACTTTTCTCACTGAAAATTCGAATTTCAAACAAAGCGTAAAAGATTTTTGAAAAGAGACAAAAAAAAAAAAAAACAGATTGCCAATGGTTGGGGTTCATTCGTAAGAGGGAGGAAAACCAATAAATCTGTGAATTAGGGTGCGTTTGGTTAAGTTTTTTGTTTTTTCGGCTTTTTGCTTTTTTTTAAGCCAAAAAATTTAGGTTCATTTGGTACACTAGCTTTTAACTTTTTTTTTTATTTTTTATTAACCACAGTATCCCAGACCCGGAACGTCCAACGCCCAGACTAAAAGCTTTTAGCTTTTTTTGGCCTTTTTAAGCTAAAACAAGCCAAAAAAAGCTAAAAGCTAAAAGTTTTTTTTGTTGTTTGTTTTTTTCAGTTTAGCTTTTTTTAAGCTATTTTTTTTTTGTAAAAAAAACTATAACAAACGGACCTTAGTAGTAATTTCTTAATAAACAAATGTCTTGCCACATTTATAAAACTACCCTGATTTATGCAGCACTTGCCCACTAACCATAGTATATACAGCAACCTACCAACTTTTTGAAAGAAATGGTTAGGAAAGTAATGAGGTAGAAAGATTTTTTCAGTCACT
Source organism: Euryodendron excelsum (assembly GCA_033060915.1). Taxonomy (NCBI): domain Eukaryota; kingdom Viridiplantae; phylum Streptophyta; class Magnoliopsida; order Ericales; family Pentaphylacaceae; genus Euryodendron; species Euryodendron excelsum. The sequence continues at coordinate 15,095,796 of CM065378.1, read as the reverse complement.
CTTTGGTGTGTTTTTAAAGGCTGAAAGGTGTGAGGTAATCAAGCAAGCCTGGTGGATTGATGGGCTATGTTTTCTACAAATATTGTTCTTTCAGAACATTGGTACAAAAAATTCTACCAAATCATGTGGTGGTAATATTTTTGTAATTAATAATTATTATGATGAGTATTTTATTTTAAAGTAAAAAATTCTCATTCAATCGAATCATGTTGTACAAAAATTCTATAAATTTTTTTTATTGTATAGTATTATCATTTTGTACATATGACTAGAGTAGTTATGAAGTTCTTGTAGTCGCCCTCTGTTTTGTAGGTTTCCACCACTCTTTTTAGTTGCACCCTTCTCTTCCCCGCACACCACCTTTTATTGTTCCTTTTTCTATTATTTGAAGGCAAAGTTTCAACCTATTGCCATTTTTGCTTTCTGGGAAGTGGGGAAATCTCTTAAATGACCCTCCAAAGGTTCCTCCATTGGAAATTTGAAACTTTTCATGGGAAAAAGTTGAACATGAATTAATAATTCATCTCTCTCTCTCTCTGTGTGGGAAGATTGGGGAAGCAACCAGCATGAATTAATAATTGTACATGAAGAAGAGGAAGGAGAGTGGTGTGTGATGTATTTTGGGGGGGGATGAATGAAGCTTCACAGAAGGTTAACTTAATTTGCTGTGTTTTGGTGGTTAATAATATAGAAAGGGGGTGCTTTATTTAAGCGCATGCCTTGATAGGCTTTTGGGAGACTAATAAAAGTGAAAAAAGCAAAACACACTCTTATATATATGTATTATATAAATCTAGTTTCATGTGATGGGCCTTGAGGGCCTTTCACAGCGACCTTCACAATGGAAAGAGGAATCTATGTTTGGTGGAGTACGAAAATCTTTTACGTGTTGGAGATGTAGTTAGCATACAGTGGAATACATGTGTTAATTAAATAATAATAATCAGACAATCCTAACGAAGATTTAACTGTGGCAAGGCAAATTCTTAGTCCAGAACAATCTCTAAGCTTACGACTAGCTCATCTCTAAAGAAGGCATTCCAGTGATTTTGAGTGGTGTAATGAAGCCACATCAATTACAACCTGAAAAGCAGCCACCAGATCCCAAAAAAATGGTTCGAATATGATCCATACTGATGATAATACCCAGATGAGCCTTTTTTTTTTTTTTTCTCTTTCTTTTATTGAATTCTGAAATGCCCTTGTCCTAAACTCGTCTTCCAAAAGAATAAAAAAAATTCAAACAAACAAACAAAGACACATAACGTTTTTATTCTGATGGAATAAAAACCAAAAAAGACAATCCGTTTCATCGATTTTGTCCGGATCCTCCTTTTCTTCCGAAAAAAGGGAAGGAGAAGGATCTTCTTCGGTGGATCCCTCTTCATCCCTTCTTCTCTTATCTGTACATTAAAAAATGATCAAACATGCCAAGCACAACAATCAAAACTGCAAAGTTGGCCATCCATGTTGAATGCATGATCCTGGGTTCTCTAGTATCCATACAAGAGTCGAAAATCAATTTGATTCAGAGGCTCAGAGCAATTGACTTTGCAGATTGGAATTCAGAACTCCTGCAGTATAAAAATTTTGGTGGTAGTAGTATTCTGAATTGATCATTCGCAACGCTTCTGTGCTGTAAAGCTTCTAGCATGAAAGAATTTGTAGAAGTCAGAGAATTACCACACTCAGAAGCTCATTGAGTCAGAAATAATAAGACTTATTTAGAAGTTGGACATGCAGAAAAGATGGCCATTATAGAAGTTTGATGAAACAAAAAAGCCACTATCATTGAATACAACAAAAAGCCACCTAATTACTGCTGGTCTAAAATAGTACCATAAAGATACAATTATCCTTGAGAAAACTCGACAACAATAACAACAGAAGCCGGCAAAACCACTACAAATATGACACTACAGGGTTGATCAAAGGCAGGTACAAAACCCTCAAAATTAGAGTCGAAACTGACCAAGTCTAAAAAATGGGGACAACAAAAATGAATACAATGCAATGAACATTCTCCTTATGCCTAGAAATGAATCAGGAGAACAAGCTTGCGTCGAAAATTCGGGAAACTTTTTGAATTAGTACTTCTATTCAACCTCTAAGCCAAAAACTGCCAGACTAATGACCTCAGAGTACCAACGCAACCTTCTCATGGGAAACGAGTGATGAAGGATGAGCAATAAGGGGCTCATAATGATCTCCTCCAGCACCACACCAACCTGTAAGTAAGAAGGTACTTAGCACACAAATTGAGGATGGGTGAGGGAGGGTGTGAAGCTGCTAAACTACATGAGCATGCACGCATTATTGGCACTAGTGATAGCATAGTCATACTTCCTTTAGGTGGGACAGGACATGACCATGCATTAATCCATGGGTAATAAAAAATATAAGTACCATAAAAATAAAAAAGTCCAACAATATAAGCAAAAAGGTAATATAGTATGATGGAGAAGTTCTAATACCTGTTCCTTTCATAAAGAGAAAGAGGGGAGGATCACAAATTTGACTCCTTGGACGATGTGGGAGGAAGAAAACACAATTTTCTTCATCAACCATTGCATCTGATCCATGTGCTTGCAACTGTAAATGACAGATCAAAACAAGGGAGTTTAATATGAATTCTAAGTGCCTGAGAAGTTCAGCAAAAGACAACTCCTGTTTCACATGAAAATATCATTACGCAGAAAGAAACGGAACATTTACCAAGTGCCTCTGGACTCACCAAATAAACAACATAGTACAAAATTGAACATAAAAAGGAAAAATCTATATGCCGTATTGATAAATATGTAATTTCAGTACCATAACTTTGTCACCACAACCTAGCTCATCTCAAATTAGGATAAGGATAACTTTCCCTTTAAGATAATGCTCCAAAAAGATAAAATATGCCCTTTGTGAAGCGGAGGGAGGAGTTAGAGAGGGGAGAGGGGGAATCACAAAGCAGAGCTACCAAGTGTAAAACCAAATAGCTATCTTAATGTCTCAACAATTACTTGATTGCTCTATTCAGATATAATTTTGTTACTCTTAACCACATAGTACTAGAAGCAACAATATATAAATGTCAACCTTATTCTAGTATGTGGATACCTGACACTTCTCCTCAACAAATTATGAGGTTTCCCACTATTCAAGATCTTATTCTATAGTTAATTCAGACAATACGCAGGTAAGTCAGCAACTTGGTCACAGATTTGTGGGAGTACCATCAGTGCACAAAGGGGTTTGCCTGAAGGATCACAAAGAGTTGGTAAAGATTCCCCAGTTTTTCAAAATTAGAGAATCTGTTCTACTCAATCGAAGTCCTAGAAATTCCCCAAGTAAATTGTTTGTTGCAATAAGATCTTGAATAGTGGGAAACATACTTCATTGCAAGAACAATAATCATTAACGTACAAGTCCCACATCGATTCAGCACAAGAATTACTAAACGTTTCCCTAACCAAACCAATCCATCTGCATTAACATGATGGTGATGAAATGCTGAAATATATTCCAGTAAAGTGACACCATTGTATCAAATATATATTACTTGGACTGTTTGGCAACACGTACATTATTATAATTTGTAACATACATGCAGCCAAAGCACCTTGACAATCATGCCAGTAGACTTAATTGACAGGCACCAAAGATCTAAAGTGTCAAAATAAGCATGCAAGTGAGAAAGATAATCCAATATTCTCCAAATAAGAGTCACGAAACTCGAAACTATCAGAGATCAAAGTTCCAATCAGATTGGATTGAAAAAGAAGAGGGAGCAACAGGTCCAATGAAAGGAACTAAATCTTCTGCTTACCACATATATCTCTCTTTTAAACTCAGTTGCAAGACACTCTATTGCTATATCATCTCCAAATGCAGCAGCATGACCTTCTCTATTCTCATCTACAGTTAATAAACCTTCCTCAGTATACTTCAAGGTGATGATATCATGTTCATCATCAGGAGAACCAGAGATTGACATGTACTTGGCCCAACTCGGGCCATCATCCACAGGAATACATCTCTCTTTGTAAATAGACTCCGCAGCCAATTCTCTTCAATCAAAAAAGGAAAATCAAAAAACAAACTAATAACCATAAAAAATTGTATACCACAACAATCTGCAAGTTTCATTCTAAATAGAACTCATACCTTTCAACATGCAGTAACAAATTTATAAATTTCTTCATCACTGGTTTCTTTAAATAAAAGCATAAACACATTCAAATAAAGGGTGTATGCGTGAATTTATGCATACATTGTTCCATTTGGAAAACAAAAGTAACAAAAAGTTTAAGAAGCACTCACAAGCGCAAACCCACAGTGAAATATGTGAAAAAACGAAACTAAAAAGAAGGATATATGACTATATGACCAACCACACACAATGTACTTGTAGTAATGTGAAGAAAATCCAAAATACCAACACAGTAATATTACGGCATATCTTTTGCAAATTTATTTGTGTAGCAACTCTAAAAATGTGATAAAACAGAGGGAAAAGACCGGCCAGTTGCAATCTCATCCCAAACCCAACCCCAAACCACCCAGAAAAGAAAATTGGGTTTCCAAGCTTAAGAAAAAGAAGCTACATAATAGTATTGGTCACCAATTAGCCGAATGGTATTACTCGAATTCTTGAATCACAGATAATGAAGAATGAAACACCTCGAAATGCAAAAAATTTCTTCTAATTTTCCTATATTTTTTGCATCAACAAAACAGACCTAAAAGGAGAAGAAGGAAAAGAACACATCCAAACAATCTAAAACCTGAAAGGTTCATTTGAGCAGATAGATCTACGTAGAAGCAAGAAATTACCTTTGCATTCCAAGATGAACGAGCTCTTTGATAGCTGAATCCAAACCCTCGCGATCTTCTTTCTTGGCCAACAACTTGACCTCCTGAACTACATGTATACCCCAACCAGACTTCAGATCGGGATAGTACATGTGCTTTATAGCCGCATCGATCGCATCCCTCTCCTCACAGTTCACAGATCCAAGATCTTCCAAGAACCTCCTCACCGTCCCCCGCCGCAGCTCTCTGGCGTCGATCGCTGTCTTCGACCCCATCGCCTTTTGCGATGCAGTAAAGAGGCAATTCCCGTCGGCCTCGACGTCTCCGCCGTGACTCAGCCGGAATACCACCGAGGACGAGACATCCCCTGGGTGCTTCCACAGGACTCCCTTAGCGTGGAGTCTCTGTAAATGGCGCTTTTGCTGGTCTTCCAAGCCGGACACGTTTTCCCAGGTGGTGCTCGTCTGGTCAGCAACATCAACGGCCTCCATTGTATCGATTGATGGAGCTGAAGTTGGGTCCCTCCACGGGATGACCGTTGAGGAGGTCGTCGAGTCGCATATAAGTTTTCCCATTTTCTATTTTTTTTTTTTGGGGAAATTTGTTTCTTGAGTTCCCTTCTCCTCTTCAATGGAAGAGTTGCAGAAGAGAGAGAAAGAGAGGAATTAGGGTTAACGGATAGATCGACGAGCGGGAGAGATTAGACACGTGGCGATATCTGGGGTATTTAAGCGTTCAACGAATGATGCTGGTGGACCATGATTGTTGAACCTGAGCCATATGTCAGCTGCCAGCTGGCGATGAATGATTGGGTAGTGAATGTAACGTTATGGGTGGTTTGCGAGGACTCCTCTTGTTTTCGAGGACACTGTTGACTGCATTAGGAACCAACCCCCATTCCCATTTGAAATTTTTAATGAAAAAACGAAAATTTTATATTGGAAACAATATGGTCCCTCTTCAGTTTGCACATTGGAATTTTTTTCTTTTTTTATTTTTTATAAGTAGCGGGTGATGTTGACCATGTCAAACATGCAAGTAAAGGGCGCAAACAATGTGATATCATTAAATGAATACGACGTCGTTTGGAATATTCCTTTTTAACTTATCACCCCACTGCCCCAGCTGACATTGGAATATTTTGACCTTATTCCAACACTGGTGAATGCTCTGGTGAAATCGCATTTCATTGGCTTATGCCGGCTACTCTTTCTCATCAGATTCATTGGAGCTAGATGTGGCAGATTCCATGTCTCCCAAAGCATCATTGTTGTACATTGAGATGTTGTCATAATCGCTTGCTTGTTCATGATAATCTTCCATGGCTTTCAAGAGCTTCTTGCTTTAGATGCGACAAGCATAACGAAACGATTATTCATGTTCTGCGCGATTGTGTATGGGCCCGTGCGGTTTGGAAACGCTTAGCTTTGGGTATTCTGCCTCCAAATTTCTTTACTCTCCCTCTTCAAGAATACTGGCTCGTTTCAAATACTAGCTTTACTCCTTCAGTGTTTATAATACTCCATGGCCTATAATTTTTATTCACACTATCTGAAATCTTTTGCTGGTTAGGAATCTTAAAGAGTTTCAAAACAAATCAGCTTCTTTTAACCGACAGGTTATGACCATTTGCTGGCAACCTTTCGAAAAACAAATTTCGATCCCAATGTTTACTTGTTAAATGGTTTCCTTCTCCTCAGAATGTTTGGCCCACTGGTTTATAAGTTATAAGTTATTTTTAAAAAGTTACATTTAAGAATAATTTTTTTTGAAAAACGTAATTAAACATAAACTGTTTTTTTAAGTCACTCACTTAAATATGTTTCAAAAAAGTTATAAACATAAGTTATAAATTATTAAATAAATTACGTCTAAACACTGTTTAAACTTAATAGGGATGGTAGTGCTATGGGCCACGCAACCTGGTCCAACAACCGCTGGTAGAGTTTTGAGAAATTCAAATGGCCAATGGATATATAGTTGGGTTTGCTTTGCAACTTGGAGATACTTTCAGCCTAGTTACTGAACTCCGGGCAATCCGATTTGGTTTATCTTTAATCTGGAACTTGGGCTATCGTTATTTAATTCTGGAAATTGATCGCCAAGTGGCGGTTCAATATCTCTCCAAGCCTTCTGTTATATCCCCTTCGATCTTGCATGTGGTTAATCATTACGAATAAATATTACCTATATTTTTATCGATTACTCCTCTAATCATTCTTACTTATTGAATTAACATGCGCTGATAGACAAATTAAGTCGCATTTTCTTTCTCTCTACCTATTATTACGTGTCAATTTAGCAAAAATAATTAAAAGAGTGATTGATAGGAGTCACCTTTACCTTATTGAATCATTACAGGGCAGTACTCCTTCATCGGGCATGACAAGTTCAGACCCAGCATCAATTCCAAGAAGCTAATAGTGATGCAGACAAATTGGCTAAGTTAGGTTATACACAATCTCAGTCTAGCGAGTTGTTCTGGAATCCTCGTAGTCGGGTTTGTATGGACTTATTTTGGGATCTTTGTGGGAGGACTACCCTCGTTTTGTATAGTCCACTTTATCTGTCCAAATAACATGTTTCCTTAATTAAAAAAAAAAAAAAAAGAAAAGGAGGGAAGGGAGGAAAATTAATTAAATTTTTTTTCCCTCTTTTCTCTTAAACTAGAGGAAGAAAACCATCTCTCTTTTCTCGAGTTCCAAATAAGTTTAATGGACAATTATTTGGAGATTGAACAAGAGTAAACCTACCCAAAAAAAAATCTATTCTATAAATTCAAAGCACATAGAGAGCGAACATATCACATGCGCCGGCCCTTCTTTGATATGTGTACTTTCCCTTAGTTCTGTCAATCCAAGGTTGGAATTTGAGAGTTGAAACCTTTGACTATAAGGTTTGAGAAACCAATTATTGAAACCTTGACTATAAGGCTTGAGAAACCAATTGGATGCCACTTGGCTTACAAGCCTCGGACACAGCAAAATTAGGGGTAAGGCTAAACAAGCATGTTAGCTTCTTCGTTCTTCTTACCCAACTACCATCGTCAGCTAAATGCTTTAACTGTTCTGTTGCCATTCTACTGGGGAAAAGACTCAGTCACAGTGCACATTCCATAAAGTCCCAATCATATTTCATAAATGTACATTTCGTATAGAAAAAGAAGGGTCCAAAACTCAATCAAACTGTCAAAGTTCATAACAAGAACGTCATTTTTCAATCCCAGAATTCCGCCTCATATTCACATGGTGAATTTTCTGTCTACATCACTGAACACCCATTGGGATTTTCATCACTGAAAATCTGAGGAGCATAGACGAGTCCCGGTGGATGAATTTGATAATACAGATTGAGGTCAATTTTCTCCCATTCTTTTTCATTCTGCTCTCCTTTCTTACCCTTCTCATCTTCCTTCTTCTCCGGCGGTGTTTGCTTGACTATCACCACCTGCTTCCCTGCCTGTTTCTTGATGTACTCGGCAAGCCTTTTCGGTTCAAACACTCCCTTCACAGTCACTTGCGAGTTCTTCATATCTGTCTCCACCGTGAGCACTCCTGACATGCATAAATTAACAATCCCAAAGTCATTTATCACAGTGAACCCATATCACCAAAAATAAAAAATAGAATATGATTACCTTATATTTCATTAAAAATAACAAGAAATGAATAGAAAATCAGTTTTCAGTATTGGGATATTGATTTAGACCTCATAAGGCCTAGTTACAGAGAGTGGCGGAAGTAAAAAGGTTCCAGTGGGAGCAACTAAAACATAAGGTAATCATATTTATTTGATATTATGTTATAAATATATGTTTTATCCCCACTGAATTTACAAAAACATACATTTGCTTCTTTTTAGATTTACTAATACCTATATTTGCCCCTATTGAATATTACTAAACTTATAGTAAAAAATATATGTATTTCATTAACCCTTTATAATTTAGCTAAATAAACAACACAATCTCAATTAACCTTTCATTATATATATGTATCCATAGACTCATGTATGTATAAACTCTTGGTTACCTATATCCCAAAATTTCTTATCAAAATTTTGAATTTTAACTAGTCAAATCTAGATTAAGGTTTGTATAGGGTTTTTGTGTACAACTTTTGTGTTTCAACGTCTTTAATATATTTATCTCTTTATTTATCAAAGGAGAAATATTGTCAATTAAAAGTAAATTTCGCATAAGATTCTGTATAAATTTTATCTCCACTGAACAAAAATCCTGAATTCGTCCCGACTGTATGATTGTTTCAAGTCGTAAGGAGATGGCACATGCACAAATTTTGACAATTAAATAGGTTGTGATCACACAGATTTGGAGAATTAACTTTGAAATATGTTGAAAATTGAAGTGAAATCAATAAACAGACAAAGATTCAACCAAAAATCAAATCTAAAGCTGAGATATACCCTGCATCTTGTGAATGCGATACTTGATATCCGCTGCGCAACCTTCACAATGCATGTAAATCTTGAGCACCACTTCGACAACCTTAGGCTGCATGACCAAGAAAAACACTCAAAAACCTTCATACCTAAACTAAGAAAAGATGAATCTATTCAACTATATATACATATATGTATGAATATGAAAACAATATATGGAATTCCAATCGACCTCTTCTTTTTTCACTTCCTTCTTTTCTTCTTTCTTCTCTTTCAAAATGGGGGAGATGAGATTGACGTGTTTATTAGTCTTCTTCCGAAGCCTGTCCACTACCTTCTTCGGGTCGGCCTTTTTACCCTTCACTGTCACTTTGTGATTCTTCATATCAATCTCAATTTGCTCAACACCTGAACATTAACAAAACAAAAACAAAATGGCTTTTCACATTTAATTACAAATTAACAATCCATGGCAAGTCAATTATCATATATATATATATGCCTGTGTGTATTCACATAAAATTAATCGGAAAAACTACCGTCGAACCCTCTCAGGTACTTGACGACAGCGTCAGCGCATCCTTGGCAATGCATGTAGACTCCCAACACAATCACTCCCTGAGGATTTTGTGTGTTCTCGGCATTGGTTCCTTCGTTGTTCTGGTTGTTTTTGTTCTTTCTCTGTGCAAAAAGAAAATAGAGCTCAAATCAATGCGATTAGACAAGAAATAATTTCATTCCAATATCAATGAAAGTTTCTGAGGAACGCAGTGAGGCATAACATCTGTTTGGTTTCCGAGAAAATGTAGGAAAAAGGAAGAGAAGGAAAATCATTTGTTTTCATTATTGCCAGAGCACAAATTTTCGCGCTAACTACAACCAAAACGACTATTTGGCTTAGTTGAGTTGAACTTTTTTAATACGATTAGGAAATTCGTTCTCTTTTCCTACTTTTTCTTCACAACCAAGCAGAATTTGGACATTGGTACCTTCGCCATTGTTCCTGATGTCAAGCCTCGCAGACAACAGTTATCGGGAGCTACTCTGAGACCTCTTGATGCGCAGTGATATATATACCTGACTCTCTCTCTCTCTCTCTCTCTCTCTCTCTCTGCATACATAATAACATATACATATATATAGAGATATCTATGCGCTATTCGCTCTCACACGGTCTTGCCTTACCAGCCGTAAATCATAATTCTTCCCGCCTGATCATCAGCGAAATGGGACATGGGTTAGAATTTACCGAGGGATGAACCGTTTGATAATGATCAAGCGAAGGCAGTAAGCTACTTTTATTGGCATTGGACGTGAGGTTTGCGATTTCTGTCATGGTAGAAACTCTATAGTCTATACACCTCATTCATATGTGTGCCTTTGGCTTGTATGTTGATGAATGTATCAAATCAATATAGGAAAAATCAACGCTGCGGATTAACTTTTGGGGTCATCATCAGATTCTAGATTGATGAAATGCATAACAGGTGGTTAGCTTTGGGTGTAGGCAATAAAAACCCATGTCATTGTCCAATCATATGGGGTCTTGGTGGAGTTAATTGTGTTACCAAACACAGCGAGATACTCAGGATTCTCTTTCAGAGCCAATCATGAATTTTTTAACAGATTCCGAATTTGAATTTCAATTCCAACAGGTACTTCATGGAAACTATTCATTTGGGGCAACTCAGGTTTTATTCATATTAAATCCATTGAGGTAAAGAGTGTTGCTAAGAAGAATTCAGAACATTCAACCCCAAAGTAACAACGTAGGAATTGAAATGAAACGGAAAAAGAGGCTTTAATTTTGGTACGAAGCATGGGTTGTAAAATAGTTGGACTTTGGCCTTACACTTAAGTCTTGCCATAACCATGCTTTTTCTATCTTCGATTGTTAATTATCAGCCTTAATGACTAATAAAAGAGAGGGGATTCACACTTTGTGGAGGAGGGTTTTTCGTTTCCTTTTTATTGGGATAAATGCAATGAGGTGCATAGGTCGGTTCAATACGGACAGGTTGGTATCAAACCTAGAATTGAACCAACACTAACCTAAACCAAATATTCTTTAATCGGTTCTCAATTTTTGAGCTCAGAACTGAAATGATCATTGCTTGAATTTGAACGAACATGTCGTACAAGTTGCAACAACTATCTTTCCACTGCCCGCTTGTTCGTATTTCTTCATCAGTGCTGCTCGTAGTATAGTTTTTCGAAAAAAGTTTAAAAACTTAATAACAAACCAATAGAAAAAGAAACAATTATAAGAGGAAGTGTTTATCTAAACTTCTAATGTTTGATTTGGCAATGATTATAGATTTAATAATTCTCTTTTCTAGCAATTTTCTCACTAAAGCATTCAATAGTAACTTTCTTTTCTACAACAATATAAGCATTAAAATTCTTCAAGCTAGGGAAGTCGAGAATGCAAAACACCTTAGGAATAAGTGGCATTCATTATGTGGATTAATTTACACCCACAAAAAAAAAAAAAAAAAGCATTCTTTAGGTGGCTTCCAACAACCACATGAGGCTAGGATGGTGATGGGCTTGGGGGTGGTTGAAAGACATACTATTTCTCTATGATTTCACTTTAAAATCATCATTTTATCTTTCACATTTTCTTCAAGCACTGCACTAGCATGTAAATATCTAAACATTAGGGTCAAATTCCAAAAATATAAGATATTTTATAAAATATTGTGTCAACAGTGATAATGTGGGACTGCAGTATAAAAAAAACACAAATAAGTAGAAAAAACTAACACGTGTCAGGCCACAAACAGCTACAAGATAGAAAATTTTCTTTTTGGGTTATGATTTCAAATTCATGTATAGATTATTAGATTTATATAATTATTTTATGCTCATCATGCTTGCTAAATATTGAGAAATCTCTCATCTTGATAATGCTCCAAATAAAAAGTTATTTTATATAGAGATTAATTTGAAATTTAAGCACTGCTCCTGAGTGATTCCTCCAGCTAGTGTATCATCTTGCCCGTACCCTTCAATGGAGATTATGTCATTTCGATCTGGATCTAATCATGTTTATAGGATTTCTTCTTGATCACTCTTGAGTTGATCACAAAATCGTAACCACTCAGAGCTATAAACAATTATTAGAACTAGAAGATACTACTGAGTTCGGGTGGTAAGGCTTTTGTCAACAGCTTGGGTTCTCTGATCAACCCATCATTACCCAACTCTAACTTCGCTAATTATATTTGCTGTTTCATGTTTTAAAAAAACAAAAAACAAAAAAGCACAGAGAGAGAGATATTTAGAACTATATATTCCAATAGGAATTTGAGCAAAAGGAGAGAGGCATCATGCTTGCACCATCGGAAGATATTGTGTTTTCCATTCTGTTAAAGTTAGTTCTAATTTCTAAACTAATATTGAACTTTTAGGGCATGTTTAATTTTTGCGACAGACAAGGAGTCCTGGGACTAACAGTGGCAATCCTAGAACTTCTAGTCCTGAGCTATTCTCAAGTCTCATGTTTGTTTAATTATCAGATAAAGTTGGGATAAAGGTACAAAATGACCACATTACCCCTATATAACAAAATACTAATAAAACACTCCATTAATAATATTAAATTATGTTATATATAATATATAGTAGTAATATAATATTATATGATAATATATAGTATTGCATATAATTATGATATTATATTATATTATATCACCATATTTTATTATATCTTATCACCATATTTTTATTTATTATATTGTAGTATAATATTTTCTTATATAATATTATATGATAATACTTATTTTATTATAAAATAATGTAATAATTCGTTAAAGTAATATAATGTATGTATACTAATATTGTAATGTTATATAATATTTTATAAATGTAATATTATCATATTCTAATATATTACAGTAGAAGATTATATACTGTAATGTATTACGTATATAATATTATAAAATATTATAAAATATAATATCATACAATATTACCGTATTCTAATATTTATAATATAATATAACATATAAAATATATAATATATGTTGATTAGGAGTAGTTAAGTCATTTTAACCTTATCATTTCTTCAGCAAACTCACCCCCCTCTCTCTGGATTAGGTAAAAACTAGTATTGGGTAATAATAATCCCAATCGAATTGCCAATCCCGACTCTATTTAGCAATTAAACGTGGAACAAATCAAGACTTACTATACAATCCGACATTATCCCTTGAATCAAGTTTTAATAGGGCACCAGCAGGCTACCTAAAAAGTAAAAGTCATGACTCATGAATTTGACTTTTGAGCAAAGGTATTGTTCCGGATTAAAGCTTGGTCTCCCCTTTCCCTCATCTCCTAAGTAAATATATATTCGTTGTGTTTCTAAAAAAGACGGAAGAAAAAAAAAACTTGACTTTCAATTCTGATTTTGTTCCCTTCTGGTGGCAATTATATAGTTTGAGCTACAGATTTGTGACCAAGTGGAAATCAAATGTTCGATTAATGTATGTCTGGCTGTTTTTTTTCATTTTTAGGCATATTGATGAATTTACGACTTTTGGACTTGGATTTTTATTCTTCATTGCTTTATTAGGGATCAGCTTCAGTTTAGTTACTCACATTTTGACAGGACTTTGCATTTGTATCCTTTGATTTCATATGAGAGATGAAAAATGGAGAAGTCTAGTGAATAATTAATACGAAGCAACACACTGCAAATTAAATGGATTTGGATTCTCGAATACTGCTGATTGCTAAATAAGCAGTTATGATGTCACTGCTTTTATTTGAAGGCATGGTGTAAAAACATTGGGTGAATGATGAGTAATAATAAGAGACCGTGAGAAAATATGGAATTTAAAAGCTCTTATTTAATATAAAAATAAATTAACCAGCAAATCACCTCTTATTATTTAATCTTCTTATGTTTTTTAATGTTAGCCGGCAAAACTAATGCAGCCGGGATTCACTCATATATGTCGAATAACAGTGAGAGGAGTATAGCATTTTTTCTATTGAAAAAATTCACTTTTCCCATTAAAGATCCAAATTGCACAGTAAGATATGTGAAATGATATCCTTCAAACCAAACAGAACTAAAAACTTGAGAGAAGCCTATCCTTTCTTTCGAAGGGGCCGCCCCTGCTTTTAACCCAAAACAATGTTCGATGAAAACATTCTACTAGTAGTAGCAGTGATTCTTTATCGTTGGAAACTCAAAATTATGCCTCTGCTTTTAAGCCTTTTTGGTCGGTTGTCGTTTTCCAATTCGCATGTAGGGGCTCCCCCATTGAAAAGGCAATCTTACCCCTCCACAATGGGAGTCATTACAAAAGTAATACGAATTATAAAATCTTTGCTATACCCCTAAACATATGTGCCGAGATACCACGAGGGGTTGGTTCGATTAGTAAAAACTTAAATTTTTTTGTTTAATACGTTAGTTTGAGTCTATATAACTATTCGATAATATTAAATTTAGTCTTTAGTGTCAAAAAAGTGAAATTTGAGTTTCAAGCTCGACATGTGCAATGAGGTCTCTGCAATGAACTATATAGTATTGAGTAGCAATGCTTCTTTTTTTTTTTTTTTTGATGACCGGGTATCTAAGCTAGTTTACGCCCACCACAAATAATCTTAAGGCCTGTATAATATTCCGTTCCACACAAATAGGTAATTAGCCAGCCAAAGACTAGCCCAAAGTAGTGATAGCACGATTTCGAACCCGAGATCATAGAAAGAGCAAACCTCAAGCATTGACCACCAGACTAACGCGTAGAGGTTGAGTAGTAATGCTTTCAGACAAATGTGTGAAGTAACTTATTTATTTATTTATTTATTTTATCACTAAGTGTCCGAGCCAGTTTGTACTTATCTCAACTAATTCCTAGACTTGGGCGATCCTTGATCTCATATAATTTGAGTAATTACCGAACCAAAGGCCTTAAGAATAATCCTAGAATTAATAGCACCTAACAAGTTTCAAATTTAAGACCTTAAAGGAGCATACCCAAGCCTTAACTCTAAATCTTACCCACAAGGCCAACCCGGGATTGTGAAGTAACTTATTTGCATCGCCATTTCATTTCTTAAAAATTATGTGCTAAGTTTGCGGGCCACTTGCTAAGTTTGTTCAAAAAATTGTCCAGTTTGACCAATTCAACCGATCTAACACCAAATCGATCGCTCTATGAGTGAATTTCACCCAACTCAATTACATTTAATTTGAATGTCAAATTTTTATTTCTCTAACTCAACTCGACCAACCCAACTCAAGACAACATTTTCACACTAAAAAAATATTTTTTTTACCCAACTTAACATGACCAACCCAATCACTCATTGAGTCAAAAGCAATTCTAAAAATATTTAACTCAATCTCTTTGGTTCGGCTAATAGAGGACTATTCAACCTGATCCAAATCAACTTGTGAACGCCTTACTGGCTACTATATATATATATACTATGTATCAACCCGTGCAATGCACGGGAATAAGAGTTGTTCAAATCATAAATAGTTAATCTAAAATTTACAATAATTAATTATACAATCCTATCGTATATCTAAAATATAAATATAAATATATATATATATATTATTTTATATTAAATCACATAGATATAAAGTTCAAAAAAAGTCCTGACAATCTTATATTATATATATATATATATATATATATATCTTATCATCTTACAAAATTAATTTTATTTTATATATATATATATATATCTCTTACAAAACTAATATATTGTATCTTATCTTTAAAACGTAAATAGATATTGATATATATATATGATATTTTATTTAATTATAATCACTTTTCTTTTAGATATTAAGTTCAGAAATAATCTTAACAATTTGATATTATATATATATCTTATATAAATTACAAAATAATCATTAACTATTTAATCAATTGTTCCTGTAATGTAATAATTTTAAAAACATTTTAAAAATTTAAAATATCATGTAAATAAAAAAAAAAAATATAAAGAACAAACATAATTCCTATGTATATATATATAATTTATATTTATGTCCTTAGCACGCATAGTGAGCCAGTCCGCCAGTCCTGTTTTCGCAGTGGTTTCGCAACACACGCATCATCTCACGATCACGGGAACGGACGGACGTTGGTCCTCATCGCCAGACCTTCCAAGCAAATCACAACTTCGCCTTCTTACACGCGCGTGCTACTCGGGTGAAACAAAATTTCACAGTCCAATGGTTGCTTTGTTTTGATTTCTTACCACGTTGAAAAATTAGAGAAACACTTTTTTTAAATAATATAAATTAATTAAATTAATCGATTTATAAATTAATACAAAACGAGTTGCAAAGTAAATAAAAAAATATAAAATTAAAGAAATGAAGTGGTACAATCAATCAATTTTACACGTTCCAAGTCGGCGCGTGGAATAAGCTTTGGTCTAACCTGAAAATTAAGGTACGGTGACCACTCTGCCCTGCCTTGGCTATTAAGAAAACAAAGCCCTACCTTTCTCCTCTGTTTCTCTCTCTCTCTCTCTTTAACTCATCTTCTCTCTCCTCAGCGCCTCACCGAAAAAAACCAAATATTACCCACAAATCCCTTCATCAGCTTCCCATATCCACCAAAACATGAAGATGGGAAACAAAGGTAAAGTATACCCATCTCCTTCTTCGTCGTCGTCATCATCTATGTCTTCTTATTGCGCGAATAGAGACGCTCTCTCTGTATGGAAACTCTTACCAGCTGCTATTCTAGCTTTGGTATCGGTTCTTTCCATGGAGGACCGAGAGGTATTCTCATATATGATCACCAGGTCTATGAAATCAGCAAAACCCTCTTCGATCGTCGAAGAAAAGAAGAAAAGCAACAAGAAATCAAATACCCATAAGCCGCCGGTCTTTGATTGTTAGTGTTTTGACTGCTATACGAGTTACTGGTTTAGGTGGGACTCTTCGCCTAATCGTGAACTTATCCACCAAGCCATTGAAGCCTTTGAGGAACACTTGGCCAGCGAAGAGCAGTCAAAGAAGAATAGCAGAGGTAAGAAGAGAGAGAAAATGAGTCGCCGCGGAACTGAAAAACCGGCCGACCTTTCTAAAACACTGGCGCCGGAGAGAGAAGCGGCTTTTCCGGAGGTTGATGATAGTTTTGTTTTGGTTCTGCCGGAAAATGACGCTCCTTCGGCGGTGTTGCAGGAGAAAGCTGAGGGAACGCCAGGAAATGGGGAAGCGGAAGTGGAGGCGGAAGCCAGGAATGACTTGGCGGATGAGGAGGAGGCGGCACCGCTGGAAGGGACAGTGGCATTGCGGAGTTCGTCGGCGAACAACCACAAGGGTTTGGCGAGGAAGGTATTGCCGGACGTGGTAGGGTTATTCAATTCCCGTTTGTGGAGTCTTTGGAGTCCGAATGTTTAGTGGAAGAATTTTCTCTTTTCTGAATTTTTTGAGAGAAATAAAAAGTTATATTTTGGTGTTGGGTTATAATCGAACTCGAATATATATATATATATATTTCATTAATGGTTCCTTCATTGAGCGTTTGTCTGCTGCCTGTCTCCTTTCATTTTGGTGCCTGAGCTGAGGGCATTTACCCGGCGGGAAGTCATTTTCCCGGCGATTTTCTAGTCTGAATGTTTTCCGAGAAATGTTTATATATTCATAGTAGCGAATTTTTTTTGCTTTGTATCTAAGCTTTGCAAGTAGGTGAAGATATGTGCTGACATGGCCAAAGAAATGTGACCTGCACCAGTTAGTAGAGTACTGACCATACAATTTGCATATTTACTATATTGAACTGCCTCTATATATATATATATATCAATACATATAGATATATCAATTGGTAGGGCTACCCTACTAACTATTATTCGCTTCTTTTTTGAATGTCAAATGGGATGCGATTTTCTATGCTTTCCTTTGATTCTTTTTTTCTAAGAATCATTAGAAGTGATAATAGTCTATCATTTATTTTTATTTATTAAAGTACTTTGTTGAAGGCCTCTGCTAATTGGCTTTGGGAACTTGAGCACCCTATAGTTTGTCTGCCAAGCCACCCAAGAGGGACTACCATGTGGATGAGTATTGCCCTTTACCCCCAAAATTGCCCCTTGCTACATGCCGATACAGTGAGCGGACTTGGGTTTGCAATGGGAACAAATGTGTCATTTTAGTGGCCCCACATTTGAGGGCATGGTAATCTCCTTCCATGTATATGTAAAAGTTGAAAGTTTAAATTTGAGTTGTGAGTTGGGACATATTTGCCTTATGGTAGTAGTTTGCACCATTGCAGCCTTGGGGTTTGGCCTTTGGCATTGAATGGCTTGCCTTTAATCGGATGAGGGGATTAGCCAAATTATGCATAAACTATTTGGGACATTTCTGACCGCATAATTACCAAAAAAAAAAAAAAAATGCCCCGTGTTAGCCATTCATGCAACGGTGCAACTGCTGGGGTTAGGACTCTTCTTTGACCACGACATCAATAGTTCTCTCGCAATGCAGTGGACGTTGCAACTGCTGGGGTTAGGACTCTTCTTTGACCACGACATCAATAGTTCTCTCACAATGCAGTGGACCACGACATCAATAGTTCTCTCACAAGGCAGTGGTTTCTTGTGCGGTGAATTCCGAACGCACCAACCAAATTCATTATATGAGAACTTATTGCATTGTAAGAAGTGAGATGACATCGTGCTTTAAGAGAGCCGAAATTTCTCTTCTATTTTCCCTTGGGAGCAGTTTAATCCTTATTATCCATGTGAGGCCCATGTTTCTTCCCACCTGGCAAGTGCGAAAATGTTGTCTTTACATGTTAATTAATGACCTAGGCCTTTTACGGCAAATGGATCAAGCATGACGCAAACAATTCCGTATTTCACGAGTTTATGAAACCCAGCTAGTTATCTTCACAAGAAGAGTGCCTATCTTGTTGGGTTGTCCCTACTCCCTACTCCACTGTCTAGTAGACTTGGAAAAGTAAAAAACTAGTCAATGATAATAACCGAGAATTTGTCAGGTTAATG
The DNA here is from genome assembly GCA_033060915.1 of Euryodendron excelsum. NCBI lineage: Eukaryota > Viridiplantae > Streptophyta > Magnoliopsida > Ericales > Pentaphylacaceae > Euryodendron > Euryodendron excelsum. Next base: position 15,076,599 of record CM065378.1, on the reverse strand, counting down.
GTTGGGGAATAGATTCTAAGGCCTTTGGAACTGGTTTCTATTTTGGTTTCGCTTTCATTTTTTGTGTTTTTGAAATCAAAAATTTTGAAAACATCTTATTTTTCTTATTCTCAAAAACAAAAAATGAGACTATCGAAAACACTATCGTTTTCATATCGTTCTTATTTTCATATGAGAACGGTTTCAGAAATTAAGAAAACACATTTTTAATAGTTTTCGAAATTGGGCTGTTTTTTTAAAAAAATTTCAAAAATAAGTTCTGAAACCAGCTTACTAAATGAAATTTTGACGGAAACAGTTTTCAAAATTAATCTGTTAAATGCGATTTTGTTGAATTTTAGAAAATAAAAACAGAAAACAAAAACTGAAACTACAACCAAACGGAGTCTAAAATTTCACGGTTTCCTATGTTTTCTGCTTTGAAACAAGCATAGCGTGCAATGCACAAATATAATTTGGTAGAAGAAAAAAGGAGAGGTTAATATACCGCATTTTTTAAATGTTTGTAAAGCACTCCTCCTTCCTTAAGAAAATTTTCCTATGGGAATGTAGCACCTTAAGTTTTGGGTGCTACTTTTATTATGATTTCTAGCTTTTGTGATTAGATCATTTTCTTATTATAAACTTAAATTTGAATGATAATAGTTTACCTTCAAACAAGGCCGGTCCTGAGATTTTAGAAATCTCAATCGAAGTTCAGAAATGAGACTCTCTATACAACTATAGACTTGTGAAATTGGGCCTTATATGTAAAATTGAGCCTTTTATTAAAACATAATTTAATTACTTATTCTGTGCCACTATATAACACCTCTAAACAATTAGGATCCCAAATTTTAGACTTTTGAGAGGAGCCTAAAGCTTGAGTTGAGCTTGCTTTAACTTGGGACCGGCTCTGCCTTTAGAGTTAAATTTGAGTGACAATTTACGTGGTTCGATGGGTCTCCTTGCTATAAAACTCATGCTATCTTACGTGAGAATGAAAATAGCTAAATGGCACCAACGTGAGGTTGGTTCAGCAGTTAAAGTTTGGTATCTAAGACCTTTAGTTTTGAATTCAAAACTCCATAATCTTGTGTCATCTCCTAGTTGTTTGTCGTCTCTAATATTGATTTTAAGATGAAGGACTTTTGATGTACCAGGCCTAATGGGATCAAATGACTGAGAGGAGGAACGACATTGTTGTCGAGACGGAATGTTGGTGTCCTGAACTGCACACTTTTTTAAGTACCGAAAAAGAAAATAGCTGAATGGCGTTCTCAAATAGAAAAAAAAAAAAAAAATTTTGAAGATAGACGAATTGGTTATGCATGAGGGGCCCTACTCATGAATCTATGAAGGGTACTTCGAAAATTAGAGAGAGAAGGGAAAGTCACTTTAAGTTTTTTTTGTTTGTTGAGTACCAATATCAACAGAATACACTACCACCTAAGGGAAAGAGATTTAGTGATCAAGGCCATTTGAAGGTTTGCTCTCTTTAAAATTTTAGATTTAAAACTGCTTAGATGCTATCAATCCCTTAGGGTCACTCTCACGGTCATTGGCTTAATAATTACCTAATTTGTATGGAATACGAGAACTACATAGACCCCAAAATTAGTTGAAGTGTGCATAAACTGACTCAGACACCAAGTTATTCAAAAAAGAAAGGAAAGGGAGAGCGAAAATAGAAGTACAAGACTTGAGGATAGAAAAATGGAGAGGTCAAGATTTGAACTCTAGACATGAGCAAAGGTATCGATATCCCTAGTAAGACTGTTCAAATATTTGCCCAATCCGCCAACCCAATGACCCAAACTCATTCTTCTATTTCACTCATTAATTTTGGGTGAGTAACAGGTAAGATTTTCAAATTTTAAGTTTTTTCAATTTGAGTGTCAGGCTTTTATTACCCTCACTCACCCGACTAGACTCAAACCGAACCGATATATATATATATATATGGCCATAAGAAATGATTTTTTTTATCTAACCCGATCTGGTCCAATCAAAATCAATTTGTGAACCTAGACTTTGATGATTCACTTGGTGGATCACTACTTAAACCGACCCAATCCAACCTATGAACACCCTAGTTCCTACGCACAAATGTGACATAATCTCATTTGAGTGTGCATTTGGACGTTTATACAGACACAAGGTCGTGAGGTCGGCCCAATCTAGAGTCAGTTGCCAAGTCTGCCTTATCCGTGCACTAGAGTATGTTTGGATCGTTTCCTCAGCCCCAGGAAGACGATGCAGGAATGGAGTGCTAGTGGGTAAAGGCCAAATGTCTCCATTCGTTTTGTGCTCTTTGTGACTGACAAATACTAGCCTATGAATGGTGAATGGGTCGACATTAACCAACTCTTGCAATGCTTGTAGCATAGTGATGATATGGGCATTACATAGAGCATCTTGAGGGGGTGTGGAACTGTGGATAAGATGGACTTGGATCAATAATCAGGTCCTTGTACTTTGTTTGCATCTGCCCAGCTCCACAATTTTGGTAAATGGTTCAGATTTGAAGGACTCAGAAATGGCTCGGAACTTAAGAAATGAGGGTCGAAATTTAGGATGGTAAAACAAGCCAAGCTCGATTCATATTCGACTGATTAATAGTATTTGTACGGCTGGTTTTGGTATACACACACCCTAAACCGTGACAAATTTTTAAGCTCATTAATATTTTTTTAGCTCAGCTCAAGCTTAACTCAATAAATTATAAGCACTCCAGTTAGAATATGTATACAAAGGAAAAAATTAAATTACTCGGGCTTAACTCAATTAAAGCTCATTTGTAGTACCTCATAACGTAAATAAGCCAAACTTCAACATATTTTAAAACCCGTTAACTACTGTTAAAAGCAAGGTTAAGCAATTAAAAAAACATGCCGCATTAACATCAACAAGGTTTCAGTTGCAAGCAATAGAATTTTGGTGGGAGGCTCTCATTATTCTGAGGTAATGCATTTGGAGAGTTCTATTCAACAAACCAAACATCTTGGGCTAATATAAGGTTTGTGAGTTGTTAGGTTTTGAACCAATTTCTCAACACCTAACTTGGTTACATGCTTACTTTTGTGAACCCTACCCAGGTTTGTATTCAGTCTCCAATTAACCATTGAGAGATTAGGCTGGGATCTCGCTCATGACTCACCAATTATTAGGTCCATCATAGGAATTTCCTCCTATGTCAGATAAATTTAGATGATCGTGTGCAAATATTCAGGAGCAAGGTGGTATCAAATGATAATTATCAGGAAACTAGACTCAAAAGGGGAAACTCGTTTCTAAACAGAAACTAAACTCATGTGAAATTTAAGGAAAACTTTTAAGATATGTTAGACGTTTCAGAAAACATGATTTAAAAACTCGTAAAAAAACTCCTAAAACAATGTTTAAAAAGCTCCCAAAAAACATGATTCCCCCAAACGGCGGACAGGAAGCTTCAAGCGATCTGGGATCCCTTTTAATATTTTTCATGCTCTGAGAGTCTGAAATCCTAATTTTTTAATAATAATATATAATTGTTCTAATATACAACCAAATTCTGAACCATTCACGTGAAGGGATGGTTACTGCCCACTTTAACAATCTGGATCCGCGAACAATGTCCCTGCTAGGGGGTACAGCTGCCCTAAATCATATGGATCATAGCCGTTGGTTTGCAAAATCTCGACACTTTTACCATAGGAAAATAGCCGAGCAGAAAGAGCCCAGAAAAGTAGCTCCATGGCTCACTTTGTTCATTTCTCTAATGGAGTTATCTTTGCTGCTACTACTATTTTTGTTGAATGCGGTTGCCTTTTACAAGACACCATAACATTATAGGCACAAGTAGATAGCAATTTGCAACACTCCTCTCCGAATTAGGATACCCTAATGCAACATTAAAAAAAACTTGAGTCTAGTGCACGAGACTTCTGCCACTATGGGATCAAGAAAGAACGGTTTAAGATATATGTAATTTTTTCTCTCTAGGGGAAAAGATTGTTTTTTGTATTTACAAAACGTGGCGCTCATGCCACAATGAAACAACCTTACCAACTCTATTGTATAGCACTATGACCCAAATACGGACTCAAATTCTATTGTATAGCACTAGGACCCAAATACAGCCTCAATTTGAGTACGTTTGTTTCCTATTCAAGGACCAAAACTTTAAGAGGTACTATTATTCTCACTGGAATCAACTCTTCAGATCATCAAATTGAAATAGATCAAAAACAACGGGACCTGAACAAGCCCTTCAGCATACCAATTGAAACAGGAAAGAGGTACTATCGCTGTCAAATTGGCATGGATCATCTAATGAGCTAGTTTGCCTATAGCAGCACCTGGATAGGCACTGGTCATTGTCTAATTCAGTACACTTTGTCTAATGCATAACTCGACATGATCTGCACCCAAGGGCAGATGTAAGAACTGCCCCACTGACTTGGTAATTTTCACTATTTTTAAATTTTTTTAGGTACATTTATTTCATTTTAAATTGGTCATACTAAATTTACTAACACCCACATTTACCCCCGTTGAATATCACTAAACCTAGAAATATATATATATATATATATACAGATCTTCATTATCTAATCAAATAAACAACACACTCTCAATTACTAACCCTCTACTAGTAGCAAATTAAAATGCTCTTGCCCATTTAATATTTCATTTATCTAATTACTATCTACTACTATTTTAAAAGGTCAAAAAAAGACCCAAATCTCAAAATTCTTTCTCGAAATTTCAAACCCTGGTCAACCAAATTTGAATTAAAGTTTTTTATGGCAATATTTTTTTTTTGTATACAGCTTTTATACAGAGGCGGTACCTCTTTTCAGCGTTTTTAATATAATTGTTTCTTTATTATCGAAGAAAAAATATTTTCAATTAAGAAATAATTTATTTTGCGTAAATTTCGTCCACTCTAACCAAAAATCCTAGATCGGCTCCTGCTTGCACCATACAATCGTGAGATGCAAACCATAACTAATTGGCATCCACAATCAAAACAGGTAATCATCAATGTACCTTATATAGAATGGTCAAGAATCAATCACCGTGACTAATCAACACCAGTGCCACTAATCCAATCTAGTTATTCTAAATCAAGACACAAATGAATATATTTGACACTTTCTATATGTCTGCTTTTGATCTATATACCTGCTCAGTGATTATTTCATTACTTTTTAAGAGAGGCAGATTGGATAACCCCACACCACTTCACTTTTAAGCTGAGATAGCATTTGAGACAATCACTCACTGACAAACGACCCATAATGGCCTGGCTTGCATGTGTCAATATCCCATTCTTGAAGGAAACATATTTCACCAATTAATCGGCAGTCTCCTCAAAGTTTTGGGCAACATGATGTAAATAATTGTTGCCGACCTACCCACCAAATTATGAGATCTCTAGTGGTATATTAAGTATCTAAAACGGGAACAAAAAAACTAAAATTTGACGACTCCTTCAACAACCAATGCTATACCAAAGTATAACATCCAGCTCCAGCCAACCACGGCATTAAATGTTTTGAAAATGTCATTGCAGAATGCACTTGAAATTGGATATTAGAATCCCACTCAAGCTAATTTTTTGTGCATTTGATCTTTTAGATGAGACTTGCTTTATGTTGTCTGGAACCTTTTGTCAAACTACTCTTTAATTTCATTTCCGGTGTACTGTCTTAAATGTTTCAAGTAGGAGGGGGGGTTAACCTTTCAGCCTTCAATAAGTGTAAAGGGAGAATTTCAACATACCTTTTAGATGTCGCTTGCTGGGTTGGCCTCCTCATGTTACTGGTGGGCTGTTGTCCTCAAATTGTAGTTTAGTTCATCGTTGGCTTCTCAAAAAGAGCATACACATCCAGGGCCCCTACAGTTTCCCAACACCCATCTATCATTAATCTATTTTCATCCAATTCATAAGTTGGCAACTTGGCATACACCAGATAGACTTCCAAACAGGGAAGTTCAAGAGTTTATAAAGAACTTTATATCTAGAACTAGAATTTTAAGTATCGATGTTAAACAAAAGTTCTAGTAGTTTCAATCACGGTAACACTTTTCCTCAGCCCCTTTTGCTTCATTCCTACAATAACAGTGTGGCATATGGCCATGAAAAAATGGCTAAAAATTGGAATCCAAGTGCAATGATAAACAAAAATGTCTTGGGGTATACATGCATATTTACACAAAAATTGACAGGAAAAAAAAAACTACCATTGGCCTGTAATAAGTGTTGCATTTGACCATACACAAAGTATAGGAATACAAATGAGCATTAAATTTGCTGAGGTTCTGATTTCTGGATAGGAGTTCTGGGATTTAAAATAGATAAAAGTCCACAACACAATGTAATCAGATAACAAAATCGTTGTTACATGCAACATCCAAGGCATTTTCATCAGTAATCTATAGCAATGGTTCCAATTCCCAGTTTTTAGAATCTAATAACTCCTATCCCTTGAATTGTTCCTACAATTTTCTCAGCTTTAATCACCTACAGTTGTAAAAGGCATACAAATCTCCTTACAGCTGGCAGACCACATGAGCATAAAGAGATAAGACTGCCTGTGTCTGAAACACCATTTCTGTATCATTGAAATAAAATGCATGTCCCACTCTTACAAGCTAGCTGAGTCTACTCTAAAAATCAGAATGCAGGAGATAATACTAATTTTTGAGATATTCAGGTTGACAACTAATGAACACGTGATGAATCCATATTTCAATTGTTTGATGAAGATATCAGAGCATATTCAAGAAAGTGGGAAGTAAATAAATCAAGAAATTTGTCACTATATTCCCACTTTCAGTGTTCATCCATCATAAACAGTTCAAGCAAATACACATTTCCACTAAACATGAAAGACAATCACACAAAAATTTGCACATCATTAAAATTTATTGGCCTGTTCACCCTTCCATCACATTTCCTCTCAGTTTCATCTTCAGTTCTATATGAAACTGTGTTTTGGAGATCCAAAATCTTATAGCTTAATCCTCCAGGCAACATACTTACAGCTGCTGGGTTTACTTGTGTTCAGGCAATCAAGCATTCAGGGAGTACCTAGCTCACTTAAAACAAAGTTTGTCTTAAAATGGTCTTAGGATATCCAAATATTAATGAGAGAGACGATGGAATTTCAAGAGACTTATGGTTCACATCTACCATTTTCATAGAAACTATGTTTCTTCTTTCTTCTATTCAAGGATCAAAATTTCGTTTCGAGGGATCGTTTCCGTTGGCTCGGAAACAGAAACGTTTCGGAAATATTTCGGGAGTGACAAATATTAAAATAGTAAAATACAATCTTTTGTATAAAAATTGTACATCTTTTATAAAAATTTTAAATTCGGGATAATACAACTTATTGTTTAGGTATATAGCATTGTGTTTTAGTGGATTTTTCTATGTTTTAGTGTGTTTTGATTGTAACAATAATGTTTCGTTATTCCACAAGTGTTTTGTTTCGGTCCTTTAGAAAACGAAAATATTTCGGCCGTTTCGGTAGAAACAAATAGAAATTTTGTTCCTTGCTTCTATTTTAACAATATCGTTTCTAAAGCTTAATATAAGATAATGTGGTACAACTGCTGTCATGCATAAAATATTGAACATACTTGTAAACATGTTTGTTCCCATCAAGAATGACCCCTTTGATAGAGTCTCTACACTATAAACCTTTTCTCTTTTCCCAGCTCGCTATTGTACGCGGGGATGCTTGTGGGTGCACCTAGTTCCTTAAAAGCCAATACCTGATAGGCCCTCTTTCATGAAAAATGCATATTTCCAGTGAAAATTACTATGATGCGAGTAAAAGCATGATTGACAGACAATGAAAGAAGATGACTTCCTAGCACACAGCAACGTAATTGACCCAAGCCAGAAAGTATCAGAAACTGTTTGGTCACTAGTCCACATACGTATATGGTAGTTATATGATGATACTGAACATTGATGCTGATGCTTAATAATATAATTTAACCAATCAAGAGTAGTAAAACAAGGTTATTGGGGTTGGGTTGCTACTTGCAGCAAATATATTATAATGAAAACACTACAGAATACAAAACTCATCGCAAGTGCTCAATGAAGGGCTGCTCAAACCTGCGTTAGCATACCAATCAGAGCATGACCTCTGCAAAACACAGTACAATATAAGTTGAAGCAAACAGCAACACATGCCAAATTAGACAAAGATATATGTTACGAGGAACTAACACAGTTATCTTAGTGTGTCAGGTATGGATGCTTTGAACACCCAGACAAAGGAATTAAAAAAAGAAAGACAAGGGTACTTTCACATGGAACTACTCTCTGAAGGGTGGACCTACCATAGAGCACTTGGATTAAACGTTTTGCATACCAAAAGATGAAAGATCTTATTCTTTGTCGTATTATCTTTAAATCCATTAGGGTCTAGCAAAATATTCTCTACTCTCCATTCTGTTCATGTGGAGTGTGCTGACCAAATATCAAGTAATTACAACAGTGAGAATGGGAAAATCCATTGCAATACTATGCAGAAATGAATGTGCAGCCAAACATATGGATAGTTCACAACCAAACCTACTTACATGCCTCTTAAAACACAAGTCCTCCACTCCATCGAATGTGTGAGACATAGGAAGTTATGACTCCAGGAGTTGATAGGTGCAGTGACCAAACCACTAACCATGTAAAAAAACATAAACAAGTCATCAACCTCACATAAGAATTAATGCAAATTCCACTGCCAGATAGAATCATGAGCTCGTGGGGTCCTGAGCCCACTCCCCATTTGGCCACATGATTTGACCTTGACACAAAATAGCCAACCCAAATGTTGAAACTTTCTCAATGTTTTTCTCTACCTGCCTCATTCTCAGGCCCTTAGTTGCTTCCAAGACATGTTTTTTGGCACCACATTCGTCAAATAGTCACACAGCACATTATGAAAAGAGCACCTTCTTTCACTTCCTCCTCACTGACAAAGTGATCTAAATCAAACTCTCCGAAGAAAGATCAAAAAATGAAGGTAACCACAATTTCTGTTGAATTTTGGAAGATAAGAACTGTTCCCAATATTTTCTGAGTTCATGTTTGCATATCTTGATCGCAGTTACTTGGTTGGATGCATCGCAAGATCAGGCCCAATGAACAACTCAAGGATTTTGCCATTGGTAAGTCATGTGTCCTCGTATATACTTTTCTAAAAAAATTTTGCTAAAGAAATAGTGATCAGATTGGTGTACATATTAGAGTCAGACTGTAGGTGCAGCATTAAACATGATCGCCAGTGCATCGTCATATTTATGCTTAAACCAATATAATCCAGTAGCACAAACAGTGGGTCACTGGCAAGTGAGGTGCTGCCTAGGAAAGACAACTTCAACTGCAGAGTAGTCCATACATACCTGGAAAGAGATAGCCACACAAGACCTGTGCACTTAGCAACTCCCCATGTTGTATGCTTATTTATAGCTGGAAAACAGTTTCCAGGTGAACAGAATATGGACCGCATACTGGTAAAGCATCAACAAGCCCATGAACCGTGATCTATAATAATTTAAACAACAGTAAAATCTTTCTCCAACTGACCTCACCATTATTCCAATTATTTAACATTTCTTCAGTCAGGGTATTCTCGTAATTGTCTTTCGGGGCAGCCATCACTGGATGACCAACAGTACTACCTGATGTCAAATTACAGCACTAAGTCCTTAGGCAAAGCACAGAGAGACAACCATCTTCGAAAATCATTTGCCAGCCTAGAAGCAGCAAGGGTAGAAGACGATGACTTTGAAGAAGAATCTTCGGCTGCAATTTCTGAGCTCTTCCATGGCTTCCTTACCAAAGGTACTCTAGGTTCAGAGCCAGTCAACACAGAACCATCTACCCCGTCATTTTCCATATCTGTTGAGAAAATAACTGAAAAAGAAACAGAAGTAACAGAGAATGAATTGAAGCTTATTAATGACGAGTTGGAGAAGGTGCTAGGGACTGAAGGTAAAGAAGACGGTTGCAATGATTCATCTGGGAGAAACAGTCATGTTAGCACTGCAAGAAACAGTCACGTTAGCACTGGGAGAAGTAGCCATGGTAGCACTATTACACTTAGTGGCAAGCCTCTGGAAGGCACAGAGACCAGCGGGTACAGAACAATGATCTGTCCACTCCAGGGCTATCTGTTTGGGTCAGCAATTGAGTTGCCAGAAACAACAACAGTGGTAAAGAAGGAACATAGAACATCACTTGGGGAGCTGTTTCAGAGGACAAAAATAGCAGAGGAAAACTCTGCTGCTAAATGCAAGAGGGGAGAAAAGCGGACAGAAAAGGAAACAGACAAATCTGCCATACATCTCATGAAAAAAATGCTGAAGAAAAGAATGGTTCATGCTTCCTCTCCGAGCTCCACCTCTGCAACTGGGGGAAATATCGACTCTGCTTCAACGGAAACAAAACTGCATAAGGTATGTGTACACCTAGAACTGGACACTAGACCTTCTAATGGAACATATGAAGCACTGCATCTCCTGACACATCTCCTGACACTGTTTTGATTGGATCATTACGAATAAAAAATTCTCAGTTACATGTCCAGGTTATCGATTCTCGTTCAGTTTCCTAATTTGACTGAATCTGAATCCTACAGGAAGTACTTACATGTCCAGGTTATGGATTCTCAGTTCAGTTTCCTAATTTGACAATTTTCTGCATGCAGATCCTCCACATGTTCCACAGGAAAGTCCATCCTGAAAGCTTAATGGCTGCACAAAAATCTGATAAGCCCTATCAAAATGACATAAAGAACAACATTACCAATGAGGGAGGCTACAATAATGGAGATCAAATGCTCTCAGATGAAGATATCATGATATTTTCTCAGAGAGCCCTCTCTAAAGGGAGCATAAGATTCTTCAAGAGCCACTCTAACCCATCCCAAGTCACATTTAGCGGAAGTGATTCAAATGGGAACAGGGAATACTGGATCAAAACAGATGCAGACTGTAAGTACACATATAGCTCCCAACTCCCAATCTAGTTATGCATTCTCTAATTAGTACAAGTCCTATAGAGGTTCAGATATTATGTCCTCCTGGTAACTGGCTGCATGTAAGGCACTAACGTGGATTTAATTATTAGAGTGGTCCTACTATTTTCGCAATTAACCTCACTCGATTCTATTGTTTTCTCTGCAGACTTGGTGTTGGAGCTCTAAAGGCCAAAAGACGCATTCTAAAGAGTGGTTATGATATATCATCATTAAACAGTCAGCTGTATTTTACAAGATTCTCCTCATGGGTGATTGTTGCTAGCGATATCTGAGTGGTTATATCCTAATAAGTTTGAGAAGGACAAAAGAATAAAGGAGGTCCACCCCCCTCCCTTCCCTTCTAAATATTGATGAGAAATGTATATCAAGTTTGAGGTCTATCCTTGCATTTGTAATCATGATTCAATTATCGAGTGTGATGTTTGATATGTATGCGTCATCCATAATTCCCACATGAATTGATACTTTGGTAGTTATTTGGGCAGATGAACAATTCTAAACAAACAATCAGAAAGGTACAACACAATCTTCCTTAATCCAACCATTTATTTTACAATTAACACAATTGGATTCTTCTTGCCAAAACAAGTTACCTTTCCAAAAAAAGGGCTGAAATTGTTTAGTGGAGGATGATACAGTAGTCAGTAGACAAGCACAAAGAAGCCGCTCAATAAGTAGGGCTTGGAAAATACAAATAGTGCTTCTTTCATAAATGTAAACAAAATGCTCACTGAATAGCAACAAATGGGGGGTTTCAATCTTCAATGCATATATACAATTGAAAAGAAGAATCCTGCCACCAACTAAAACTTAAGAGGAGAACATTTTGTTTATTGATTATTCTGAATATTTGCAGATGACATAATCTGAGTTATCAATTCAATTTGAGAAGAACTGTTCATAACAAGCATCTGAAAAACAATTGGTGCTTAAGACTGAAACCTTTAACTGATTTGCTACAAAGAGTAAATGTAAACAAAAAATGTAGGAGAAGACTCAATTGATGTGTGTTCCTTCCTCTCAAAAACCAAAACAAAAGCAAGCATAAGATTCAAAATTTATTTTCCTTCGGTTTCCACAGTTTTCTAGGCCACCAAACGGAGGGTATAATACAATTCTAAGCCTGGCAGGAAATTTAATTGATGCAAACAAGCACACACACCACATTTGGCTACGCACCTGGTGAAAAATTTTGCAAATGAGGGCTAGTGATCGACGGTTTGAGAACTCTACACCGCAGTGATTGGTTCTTCCTTACTGGTTCTGTTTTGACAATCGGAGGTATCGTTTAAATATAGAGAAAATGTGTGGCGTTTATTGTTCAAATTTCAGAAGCGACATTCAAACCCGCGCTTCATATGAAGCGTGGTTGACAACCGAACCACGCTTCTCCCCCTTGTTATATCCGCCATCGCTTTTCCCTTCTCCTCCTCACTCCATTTGGTTCGCTCCTCCTCCGGCAGCTTCCCCGCTGCTCCCTTTACTCCAGCAACCTCTCTCCTCCTCCCTATTAGTAATAAGTAGATTCTCCTTCTTTCTTCTTTCCATTGTTTAGGTGTACATATATATACACATACATATATACACATTGTTTAGAAATAGTATTATATATATATATATATATATATTGTTTAGAAATAGAGACATTATTGGATTTTTTCTAATATATATGATTTTTTTATGTGATTTGTGTTAGATATACATATATACGTAGGTATATATTATGTTAGATATATACATACATACTTATACTTCTACATTGTTTACGAATTTGTGTTATTGGATTTGTTTAATATATATGATTTATTTATATGATTTGTAGAGATAGATAAATACTTCTCTTTTTATGAATTTGTTTAATGTATGTGATTTGTTTATTTATGTTATTGAATTTGTTTAATATATGTAATTTATTTATTCTATGTCATGTGATTTGTTTCATTAATTAGTAACTCAATGTTATTCAAATTTGTTTTCATGGCTTTCTAAAAATTTTATAAAATGAATTAAGATACCCACTAAAAAAATAGATTATCATTTGTAAGAGACCTACTAAATTTATCATTTTTAAATTACTTTGTTTATTTAACCATTTTAAATGCAAAAATCTCTTGGTTGAAATATATTTTTTTTTTTGTAGATAAATATTTTTCAAGGGACCCACTAAAAAATAAATTATCATTTGTTAAGAAACCCACTAAATTTTTATCATTTTTAAATTAATTTGTTTATTTAACCATTTTAAATGCAAAAATCTCTTGGTTAGATTTACTAATTTCATTTTTGTAACTAAATATTTTTATGATACCCCCTAAAAAATAGATTATAATTATAATTTGTTAAGAGACCCACTAACGAATATATTATTATTTGTTAGGAAACTCACTAAATTTATCATTTTTAAATTACTTTGTTTATTTAACATTTCAAATATAAAATAATTATCTCTAATTTGAAAATAAATTATCATTTTTGAAGATACTTAATAGAAAATAGATTATCAATTTTTAAGATACACACTAAATTTATCATTTGTATAATTATTTTGTTTATTTAACCATTTTAAATGTAAATATCTTATGGTTAATTTTAGCAATTTCATGTTTCTATGTAAATATATTTTTGCTTTTAGTTCACTGTAAGTTATTGTTTGAAATTTGAAACATGACTTAAAAAATGAAAAAAAATTCAATAAATTGTAGGAAAAAATAATTTTGAAATGTATATCGCATGATCTGTTCGTTTGGTGGTGAAGGAGAAAAATGGGAGAGACAGTGGTATTATTTTATTGGGATGAAAAAATAGTGAAAGATCGTAAAAAAGGTCTATAGCCTACAATACAGACTGCAAGGAATGTCTCAATATTAAAATGCATATTGTCTTAACTACATGATATGTGCATGCTTATGGTAGCCAAGGATGGCAAAAATATAAAGTTGAAATTCTTACACAAGTATCCATGTTAGAATCACGTAGACTTTGTGAGATATAAGAAACTTCTGATCAACGATGATAGAACATTACAAATTTCCTACTGCTTCCCCTTTGAAATCATTGAATGAATTGCGTGAAATTCTACATACATAAAGAGAACGTCACAGTTAATGTTTCGCTTACAACAGATTCAACGTGGGGTGAACAGTTATAATTATTCAACCAAATAAAATAGTAGAATTTTTTGTTGGCTGTTCTTTAAGAGATCAGAGTCGCTAAACCAATGGCCATCTTTTGATTTGATACACAAAGCAAATGGATCGCGGCTTCAATATGTTTAGCCCAACAATATGCAGGACACATTTTTTTATTTATTGTTATTGTTACTGTTATTGAAAGGAGGAAAATCACAACCCTAAAAGTCCATTACGTCTATCTTTGGACATGGCTAGGGACCTCAAACAACTCCACAGTTAGATTACTTAAAGGTGGTACCTGTTGGATTGAGAAAGGGAGAAAGGAAAATCATAGAAGATGATTATTAATTTCTCCGCTTGATTGATGAGAACTTGCCTGGAAAGATGATCAGTTTATTTTCTGACTCCATTAAGAACCCTAGCAACTGTAGAAAGAGGTAGGGGAAGAGTTTGAAAAGGAAAAAGAACTTACCTTATCTTTTTAATTATTTAATGCAAATAAAAAAAGTTTAAGTAAAATAAAGAAAGCAGTTAGGTGTCTTGATTTGGTGTCTCGCTTGTATAAAAAATTTTTTAAATTGACAGTGCATCAAAATTAAAGACTATTTATAAGTAAAATATATTTTTATCATATCCATTAAAACAATAGATTTTAATTCCTTTTTTAGGTGATGAAAAAGTTTTTAGATTTATCTTGCTTGACAACGAGACTATAAGTAAAATATATTTTTATAATGTCCATTAAAACAATAGATTTTAATTTTTTTTTTTTTAGGTGATGAAAAAAAAATTTTTAGATTGGAGAAAGCTGGGATGAAAAAGAGAGAGAAGAGAGAGAAGGGGTATGTTTATCTCCTCCCCTTTCCCTTTCCTTCCTGCTTTTCGAGATAGAGAGAGCACCGAATAAGCAATGATGGACGACAAGAACCGTGGTCTTGAACCACGCTCTACAATGAAGTGTGGTTTCGAACCACGCCTCTTGTTTCGTTTCTATATAGCGTACGGAGGACGAGGAAATACGCATAAAATCTAGACCGAAAGTGCCCCTTTGAAAGTGCCCCTTTGAAGTGCACTTTACATGCAAGCGAGAATAAGTTTGGATTTCGCGTGCTACAGAGAATAAGTTAGAAAAAATAGCCCCGTTTGGTAATTAAAAAAAATCTGTTTTACAGGAAGAATAAACCCTGTTGGGAACGAAAAATAGTAAATTTTGAATTATAGGAAAACATATTCAAAATATAAAGAAAAAGTTGAAAAATAACATCCGAGTTTTTATCTGGGAAGTTATTTTTCATGGGTAAAAAAATTGATGGATTAGATCAAATCCTAAAAAATGAAGAGTTCAAATTTCTCAAAATCTCTCCCTCTCTCTATCATAACCTAACCCTTACAATTCTACTTCATAAAGAAAGAGTTATAAATTTTTATAACATCTCCCCCTCTCTTAATGTCTGAATTATTATATATTGTCTAAATAACAATGGTGGCTAAAATAATTTCGCAACAAAAATTTTCTAATTTAAACCAAACAAACGAATAATAAAGAGAAAATAAGCTTTTTACTACCAAATATCTTTTAAGAAAGAATTTTCTTTTCAAATTTTATTTTTCAACAAGCAAACGGAGAAGAAAGAAAAAGGAAGTAGGAAAGAAATTATAGAGAAAGTGATTTAAAATTTTATGTTTTGAATTTTTTTTTCTTCTCTTTCAAATAAAAAGAATGAAATAAAAATAAATTAATTTCCTCTTGGTTTTCCTTTCTTTTCTGAAGTTCCAAACAAGTAACTATCAAAATCCTAAAGTCCTTTGACTTATTATTATCATATTGTAATCTTATTGGTTATGACAAAGTTTTAAATATGAGTGACAGTAAATAAGGAGCCACTATAAGCTTAGAGAGGGCAGGTGCCTCTTCAAAATTTTTGCGAAGCTCTATTTCACATATGGTTTCAAAAATATTTCTCAATTTGCCCCCTAAAATCAGTAAATGTCCTCCCGGGAATAGTCATTTTGCTTTACGTGCCCCTTTATATACATATATACCTAGAACTAGCATGAAATGGAAAAGACATGGAAAGGAAAGAGTAACGAAAACAGGTAAGATTTTATAAGAACAGGTGTTCTTGAATTTAAGGTTAAAATTTAATGTAAAACTGGTAAATACAAACAGCGGAGAACTCCTTTAGCAAAGAATTATAGAACAACAACAAAAACAAATGAAATAAGCAGAACTAAAATCCGATTACAAAATGTCACTAGCATGAACTATCCATGAAATCCACCAACAATTCCCGAACCATAACTCTGTCCGGCATCTTGCCAGCAGCACCATATATAGGAGCAAGCCCTCCACTTACCGGACCTGGGTTTTCTTTAACCTGAAAGAAAAATAGAAAAGGAATCAAACTCAAAAAATTTGACTAGTGTACAATCCCATACGTAGAACTCATAAATTAGTATCTACTAGTAACTGGTATGCATTAATCTGTTGAGCATTATAACCTCAATCGTCCCTGTACAATGACGATGGAGATGACTCGAATTGGATGACAGAGATGGTTCGTCGTTTTTATCTATTACTAAAATGAGACTTACAGTTTGCACAGAATCCCTCAGATCCTTCAGGAAATCCTCAACCACTGGTACATGTTGAAGGGTCACGCAAATATGAATGCTGGTAAATGCAAAGTGTAAAGATCTTTCAGAACAAAATCAAACTTGATCATTTTGAAAGGTAGAAATATAATTCTATGACTTATGAAAACAACTATATAGCATATAAACAATTCAAGAATTTCCTTTCTCTGAGTCTCGGATTTACTCGTGGAGAAAGCCTACCTATTGGGCCGCTGCAATGCATTCAAATGCCAGCCTTTAGACGACATAATGTCATTGACTTCAAATATGTCTAAAATATTAGATCCAAATGCAACAATCGTCATGTCTGGCCTTCCAACAATAAATAACTCAGGAATCTCCTTTATTCTGCGAAAAAAGTAAAAGTGATTTCTGATAGTTTTTAATTTGAAACACCATTGAGAACTTTGAATGAAAATTGATACCCTTTCTGCATTTTCTTTGATACTTCCATGATCTCTCTTGTATTCTCCAAGTAGCCTACAAATGTAATGGAAAGAAAGTCAGACAACACGTGATATGCATACACTTGCCAAAAGATGTTGGTTAGCAATCATGGAAACCAAACATTCATAGCATCAAAGACTAGAAAAGTTATTTTATTTAAAAAATGAAAGAAAAAGAAAGAAAGCGGAGCACTGAAACCAGGCAAGTTAAGTAAAATTTGTCACCTTCAAATCCTAAAGACATCATTGCTGCCCAGGCCCCAGCAATCAGACCCCCTGGCCTGCTTCCAGCGATGGTTGGAGACACATAAAGCCCACCAGACCACTCAGTAACTGCAGCATGTATACAAGCAGAGAAATTAGAGCCATAAGACTCGTTTTAACAACCAAATATAACCTGATTCTTTCAATGACAACAACAATGAAATAAGAAGTGACAAATCATGGCCAGATGATGATAACAAAAGTCACAGGCAAGCACTATGATTACATTGTGCTCTTCTCTGCTTTGAAATGTCACTTCATTATGATCATGCAAATGAAACGCATGCTCAAGTGCTGTAGTTTCCAGAATGTATCAGAAACACCAGTTTAAGTCTGGTGACACACATCAGTTTAAGTGTCCAAAAAGAAACATAAATAACTAACTTGATCAATAGCAAATTATTTGTTTCAAAGCACGCAACTTACCAGCAACAAATTGATGCTGTTTGCCGATAGCCAATAAGTGAACCAACATAGAATTTTTTAGTGCACCACCAACGACATGCCACAACAAGAACAGGTGTATAAGAAAAAGTAGATAAAGAAGCAGGAACTAACAGCTTCTACCACGTAATCCATGTGTGATATTTATTATTCAAGAAAAATGTCTAATGTTGACTATAATAAGACAGAAATCACCTTTTCTATTAAACTTATATCCATCTATTAGAGAAATTCATGAATTTAAGACACTATAGTTGAACAGTGGCAGCTACAGTGAGTAATGTCTTATCATTAGATAAACGCTGAATAGGAGATTATACAGCCAAAACAAGCCCATGATCCAGTTTTTCCAACTATCAGAAATATAAATGTTCTCCAGAAAATTGTTATTAATTTCATTGTCTAAACTAACAGAGTTTGACCATATGGCAGAGTAATCATAAGATACTCCAAACTTATTTTATTTTAATCTCATAAATGGGACCAGCTATGAGCAAAATATGAAGATCGGTCAAACTCTGTGTGGGATTGTGGAACCAATTACTTGCCTTTCGAATATCATGATTCCTGTATAAGACTACACTTGTTCCTTTGGGAGCCAACCCATACTTGTGCACATCCACTGATATTGAGGTAACTCCTTTGACAGAAAAATCAAAAGGTGGAATAGGGTACCTGAAAAGAGAAGGTTAAATATTTGGCAGCTAAAGGTAACATAGTTTAGTTAAGAAACCAAATAATTGCTGGACAAGGATTGCTAACAATTCTTGGGGAATCAAATACAGTTTTCATTGAAAACTTCTCCAAAAGTCATAATGACAAATTTGAAAACAGCGACTTAATTACACCTGTATGGAAGGCATTAAACCACTCATGTGAGTTTCTTTTTTGGAATTTTAAAGAATTGCCTAACCAACTAGATGGGAAAATGTTGGCTGAAACTACTACCCTATTAGTAGATATCATTGACTGCATTTAACAATGGCAGGATGGACATGGGCTATCTCGTACTCATATTCGACGGCTCACCTTAATGAGTAATTCACAACAGCAAATTCATAAGAAAGATTTTAATCTTCTAACTGGTATGTTGCCCACTTATAATCGGCATAAAATTTTACAATTCATCATACTTCAGGTAAAACTTGCTTTCATAATCCAATAAAATCATCTGGATATAGAATCATAGATCATAAACTGCTTTTTCTGCGAGTCCCACAATAGAGGTCAGATAAAATGTCTACAACTCCAACTTAGTAACAAAAAAAGTAATTCCAACTTTAATTGGCATGCAGTTCAACAAAAGAGACAACCTCCCCAGATAACATATTGCTAAGATAGAATCTCTACAGTGACACTGCATGGTTGCGATAAAACTTAGAAGATATCAAGGTGGGAATACAGCAATAGCAAAAATCTTTTACGAAGCTGCAAAATGATAATCAAATACCTTGAAATGAGATATAGACGCAGTATAGTTTCATAGCAAAGCAACACTTATCAGTACACGAAAAAATCAAGCCAGACATACCCAAGTTGACGAGCAAAAGGCAATACAAAACCTCCAAGACAAAGGTCAACATGGAAACAGGTTCCAGAATCAAAAGCTAATTCACCAAGCTCCTACAAAATTTCCAAGTGATAAGTAATAGCCAATAAGAATCACAGATCTTCATATAAAAAAAATTCCGTGTCATGTACCTCAATAGGGTCAATGATCCCGTGTGGATACCCAGGTGCCGAACCAACAATCTGAAGATTCAACAATTACAAATTAGTTGAACTTATACACACAGACCTGAAGTTGGAAATGACATAAAAAAAATCCACACACTAGAAAGTTGGTTGAATTAAATGCACTAACACATAATCTAGGAAAAAATGAAAGAAAAAAATGGAGTGAAACCAGCAAGCCAGACCCAGAAATGCATACCAATATGGTGTTTTTGTTTATACATCGTTTAATAGCCCTGACATCTGCCAGAAATTCTTTGTTTACAGGGACACGCCACAACTTGATGTTGAAATATTGTGCAGCTTTGTCATATGCTGAGTGCGCAGATTCAGGTATTATCCTATGCTCAGAAAGAAAATCATTTATATAATTGAATAGCAGGTCATGAATAAATTAGCGGCAAAACAAAAGGCATGTAACCAAATCCTAACATACATTTCTGGTCTTGTTATTCCTTTTTTAGCTTTCATAAAGTCGCGTGATGATTTAACAGCTAATAATATACTTTCAGTTCCTCCTGATGTCATGTTTCCACATATCTGGCCTCCAGAAGCTTTTTCTCTACCACCAAGTAGCGCAGCTGTCATTGCAACCACTTCTGCTTCATATCTGACAACACTCTGGAACACATCCAGATGTAGTGGATTGGTATGTGCAAACCTGAAAAGTTATCCAAACTAAGTTCTGAATAGAGGTAAAATTCTGTCGACAACTCAAGTAATCCAAGCAAAACACAAAAGCATGACAAATGAGTATAGAAAAAGCACCATAATTACACTCATTGAGCAAAGCATAGTCATGAAGCTATCAACATGGACTACGATCCTCTTTAAAGTTTGAGAGTTCCAAAATTTTCAACAAATGGAGGGAATTGGTACTAGGTTGATTTTAGAATTCTGAAAAAGGAAGCAAAACAAAAAATAAAATGTTTTGACATAATATAATGTGTATGCCGCAAAAATTCATATAGTAATGATGCATATCAACATTTTTATTTTGGAGATGCTCAAGGAAGGAAAGAGTAAACAACTTTTAACTATTGAAATTTAAAAAGTCATGCAGGTTATGTTGGTTAAATACTTGGCGGCACAATTAAGAAAGCAGCCAGAATGCCCTTGTCAGATTACGACACCATTTTCCATAGACACTCATCCAAGAAAAAGTGTGTTTAGGATGCTTTCTTCACCTCTGCATGAGTAGTGTTGGCTTTAAGACAAGTACATATAAAATCCAACGGATAACAATCATGTCTTACAGCAAACGAATTCATTTTTTTATAAATCATAAAATGTGGTCACGAGTCAAAGCAGACAAGTCACTCAAATGCCATTAGCTAGGCAAAACTCTCGAGCACCCTCTCATACGAAGAACTTGAAAAATAAATAAATAAGTGGGCTCCTCAAAAAAGAAAGATTATTTTCCTAGGACACACTAATGTGTTTCCATTCCTACACGGTTCCACACCTCTAGTATAGCATGTATGAGGAAAAAAGCATTAAAAAATGAAATTATGAAGTTACTATTTTAGCACTCCCAGCTATTTTTAGAGGGAGGAGAGGGGTGCGGGAGTGAGACAGAAAAATAAGATGCTTATAAGAACATATAATACAGGTCAAAATGTGCCATCTTACTAACATTGAGCATGCCTCATTTATCAAAGAAAAATGTCCTTCAGACTCACTTCCTCCAATGTAGCTGCACAAAAATCAGTCTTGTTAAGACACCCACTGAAGAATACGGCAAACTAGTGGTAATCATGTTCTTGTGTAAAATAATTTTCCATCGAACGGTAACAAACATACACTGTACCAGAACATTTGCCTTGCCAAGACACATCATTTCTTTTCTCATCTTTCATTTTCTCTATGACTCCTACTCCTAAGCCTGCCCTTGGCAACTCTGTTCTCCAACCATCTCTTTTCGATTTACCAGAAGATTGCAACTTATCTACTACCTGCATAATCAAGGTACTGAGATATTCATTAATAGGATGCAATTACCAAACACAGAACTATAAAATCCTATGAAAGGGCATTCATTACTTCCTCGTATTTGATCTCACTTTTATTTATTGCAAGCAAATATTTCCATTAATTCATTGATTTTCAAATCAACTAAACATCAGCAATAAATTAAAAAATCCATCATTAATTAATGGGCCATATAAGGCATATATTACTGACCTTTTGTTTTTCGGCATCGATGTAATTCCTCACACCAGGTACCAACCTGTTGTTCAAGATCAAAATAAGCAAATCTGTCTGATTAAATGCAAGCTTGTGCGCCCAAATACACTCATAAATAAACGAAAAACACGCAAGTATAATACATATATTTGCTATGTGGAGGAGAAATTACTTGATGGAGCTCATGAAGAACCCTAGAAGCGTTGCTTTGAGTCCTTGGTCGCGAACGACATGGAATGAGGATTGGAGAATCGAAGCTACGAGGAGGGACAGAAGAGGAGCGAGAAGCAGAGTGAGAGGTTCGTATTGAGATAGGAATGAATTCGCAGAAGCTCTGAATCGATTCACTGAAGAAACCATCGAGGACTCCATTGGCGATCGTGGATGTTCCAAATGGCGGAGACGATGGACAACGCGAATAATGAAACAACAGAGGAAGAGGACAGAGAAGAAGAGGGGCAGCGACTTTGTTATCGCGTGAGCGGTACGTCTAAGTTCATTGGTTTTTGGCGGGTTTGCGTCCGGTGAGCTTAGTTTCCAAGTGATGGATAGACACGCATTCCCATCGTCCGATTAGTTTCGATTCAACTTATGCGTTAAGACATCATGACTTTTGAGATTATCTGAATTCTAAAGAGTCCCAAAGCCTAAATTGCGGACATGATATTATGCAATGACAACAGGCGGGTCGACTTCATATTTTCCCACCAACCAAACAATGCTGAAGGCTGCAAACAAGGGGAGCGGAGCCCTAGTGTGTTGTTCTTGATTTAATAATTTAATGAATTTTAAAATATATTTAAGTTTAATTTGGTTAAGGATGTCCGTTGATGCTCGTAAAATTAAAAAAAAAAGGAGAAAATGAAAATGAGAGAAAATAAAAAAAATTTGTTTCCTCTGGTTAATTTTGCTAATAAAATTAGAAAAAAATTGAAGAAAATTTGGTTTTATTTATTTGAAATTAAAAGAAAAGAGAAAATAAAGTAATAGGATAACTATTAAACGATTGGAACATAAAGATAAAAGAAAATGAGAGAAAAGTAGAAAGAAAACTACTTTCTCTCTTATTTCTCTTATTTTTCTCTACTATTCCTGCCTAAAATATAAGAGAATAGAATTTTTCCTTTCCTTTTTCTTTATTTTCTTTAAACATCAAATAGATTATAACTTTCAAGTAGCTTGATTTATTTTACAACCATAACAATTTTGTTAACTCTAGATTCTAATGATATACCTATACTTTATTTGGAACTGAAGAAAAATAAAGATAAAATAATGATTTTTTTCTTTATTTATACATTGCAGTGGAGAAAAAAAAAGTACAAAAGAAAGGAGGAAAATTTGTTTTTCTTGCTTTACTTTTATTTTATTCCCTATTTTCTTCTTGATAGTTACTATATTATTACTTTTTTCTCTTTATCTTGAATTTAAAACAAAAGAATATTATTTTCCTTGCACTTTTCTTTCAATTTCCTTTTACAAAATTAAACAAAATGTCTCTTACTTCCTTCCCCTTTATATTTCTTTTCGTTTCCCATAAGTTCCAGATAGGCCCTTAACACATAAGTATATACGTGTACATATCCTAATTGGTCAGCGAATTAGAGATTGGAAATCCAATCGAAACCAGTGCTCACGGACGGAAAAGATGGGCCGGACCAAGAGTCCATGAAGTTGAGATGGGCTTGGTTTTTTTTTTTATTTTGTTTTGTTTCTTAATGATAATTTATCTCATGGCTTCAAGACATAAGGGCTGTTTGATATAGTTTTTTTGTCAATTTGTTTTTTAAGTTTACAAGTAAAAAAGTCAAATTTTTTTAGTTTTTATACTTTTCTAGCTTTACTTGATTTAAAGATAAGAAAAAAAACAAAAACAAAAAAGCGAAAAAGTCAAAAAAATTTGACTTTTTTACTTATAAGTTTAAAAAAAGTTAAGCGAAAAGTCGGTAACAAACGGGCCCATAAAAAAATCTTAAAAATATATCTCCTTTGGTTTTCATGTTGAAGTTTATCCTTAAATTTGATCACGAGAGCATGAACAAATTATTCAATCGACGCCTTCGTGTAACGGACTTTCAAAAAATAGATGTGCATGGGCAGCATGAATGAAGATTTTTTTTTTTCCGTTTTTTGGTTTTTTGAGGTCCGAATCGTCAAGGCATGACCTTGGCATACTTGTGAGGCTTGGGCCTTCGCAGCCATGCGAATGGTCTTTAGTTTGATTTCATTACATAATCCAGATGAAAAAACACTAATTTGATGTCAATGTTGAGGATAATGGTCCTAATTTGGTACATATTTCACTTATATTGAGTTTTATATGTAATTGTGGATTGAATGAAGTGTTAATTATTTCACTATTATGTAAACTATATTGAGTATTAACATACTAATAATAGTTTAAGGGCTTAAATAAAAGAATTGAAAATTGCAGGATGACATTAACAATTTGAGCAAGATTCGAGGAACAAAAAGATAATTTACGCAATCATTTCCCAACTAGAAAATTTTTCTCTACGTATTTCGAGTTTCCTATCTAATTATTTCTCTATGGCCAATAATTGCACGTTATATAATATATGTACATCGAAGGATAAAGTGCATATATCTACAAGAAATGGCTAGCAAAGTGAAGGGCTCTCAACAAATTGTTTCTTGGTGAACGTTTATAAATGATATAAAGATTTCTTGTAGATTTAGGTAGCAAAAACCTTGTGCTATCTGGGTCCGTGACAATTTTTAACACCACTAATGTGTAAAGAGTCATTAATGAGGAGAAAATAAAATAATATAAATTTTTTGTAGTAAAGATATATTCATATATAAAACCAGCTGAAAACACGTATATTATAAAATAATAAAAAATTAAACACGTAACCCACTTCACATACTGTCACCTACATGCAATAGTACCGGCCTTTATTTTTAGAAATTCTTATTCTTCTTAATATCCCTGAATCCTTTTGTCCATTCTAATATGGTGTTTCATTAATTATCCTTGAAGTTTTTATTAGACTTACCACATATATTTTAAGTTTAATATTTTTTTTAACAAAATATTGGTCGTGATTTCTGAAAAATATTTAATGCTAAGGTCGTACCAACTACTATTACTGAAAGTAACAGTAGTTGGTACGACCTTATCTATTAAATTTAAAATATCATAATGAAAGTAGTATTTAAAAATGTAAATACTACCTACCTATCTATTAAATTTACCCTGATTCCCGCTTCATTTGTCAAGTCTCTACTCATCATTTTCACTTGTTGAAGTCTTTAACTTATGGACCATCCCAAAACAATTAGGGTTTGTTTGGAAACTGTTTTTTGTTTTTTGTTTTTTTAAAAATTAAAACATAACAAAAAAATACTAAAATAAATATATTTTTTGATTCTATAACATTGATATAGTATTTTTAGTAGAACGGTAACCTATAAATCCTATCATTAGACCATAAAAAAAAAAAAACAAAAACAAAAAATAAAAACATACAACAAAAAATAAAAATTGATATCACTTCTAAACAGACCCTTACCATTTACCTGCCCTTCAAACCTTGATCGTTAAGTTTATAAAAATCCAGCATGGACTCAGTCAAAGTGATTAAAAAACTAACCATGTGAGAGGGGAGGTGCTTTTTTCTAAGCTCATGTCATCAATAGTCAAGCCTTGCTCCATCGATCAAACTTTCCGTTTCAACATTTAATTGTTCAAACTTTCAAAGTTTATACTTATTCTTCCGTACCTTACAACGACCACCCAACCACGTGCAGGTAAGTCTTCTTCTTCCTCTATCTTTTCTTAGACGGAACTTAAAGGATAACCATCGATTACCATTTCAATCGTGCCATGGGGAGCTGAAGTCTCAGTATGAAAACGGTTCTCTAATATTTAAAAAGCAATTCAAAACAATTTTTGGAAATATTTTGAGAAATGAGTTTTTTTTATTTTAGTTATCTTTTTGTCTGTTTTGTGAGAACGGAAAACAATTTTTGAAAACGAACCAAATCCGCCATCCTTGCAATGTGTTTTTCCGTTTATTTGTTCGTTCCAAAATTCCAAATTCTTCGCCATGAAACTGAAAATATTTAAATATATGAGAAGTTTTTTGCAGATAAACTTCAATGAGATAAATGGTTTACGTACCACGGTTTCTTCTTTATCCAACCGGTCAATCTAAAGCTGTTTTCTGGAAAAGCTTGACTAGAATGGTCATGGCTGCAGAAACTCTGAATCAGCTTTAAAAACAATAGCACCAATAAAACTAATATTATAATGCAACTATACCTACCTTGTAGACCACTGACCCCCGCAATATATATACATATACATATATTATAAGAAAATTTGTACTTCGATGAACAGAATTGTACCTTACGTGACGTAATTATATAGTTTTGACATTATACAGATTTATTAACAGCAAGTGGTAATATCTTAGCTTCTCTATATTTACGGTTCATTTGGTACAGCTTAAGGCTCGTTTGATATAATTTTTTTGTTAAGTTTTTTTTGAACTTATGAGAAAAAAACTAAGTTTTTTAATTTTTTTTTACTTTTTTGGTTTTATTTTAGTTAAAAATAAGTAAAAAAGTAAAAAAGAAAAGTAAAAAAGTCAAATTTTTTTAACTTTTTTTAATGCTTATGAGGTTAAAAAAAACTAGCTGAAAAGTCGATACCAAACGAGCCATAAATTTAACTTTTTCATTTTGTTTTGTTTTAAAATTTTTTTAGTTTTTATAAGCTAAGATAAGTATAAATAAATAAACTAGAAAAAAAAAGTACCAAATGGCCCTCAGACAGCCAAATGGATAGAATTGGAGCTTAAATTCCTAACATTAGACATTTTCCACTTTCGTAACCTAGATGCTAGCTATATTTGGAGTATTGTACATGACAACACTAGGAACAAGTAAGATCAATCTACAACCTTTGCTTTTTTGTCAACCATATGGAGACTCTTCTAGATCAGTCCATCCATGGCAGCTGGCCTGCTGCCACCCATCTACCTTGAGCTGGAACCATTAAAACATCTAATGTACTTAGAAAAGTTTCCTTTCTCGTGTTACGATTTTTTTTCTACTCTGACAAAAGTGTGGCTGGCTGCTATATTCAAGTTTACACTATCAATAATTTTCAAAAAACTACATGTAAATTCAATCATCGTACCAAAATCATAATTATGATTAGGATCATATGTTAACATCGAGAACCGTCATCTCTTACGTCAACTTTTTTTGAGATTTTTTTTAAAATAATTTTTATGATCCTCTGTATGTAGGGACTGAACCAGAAATTTTGCTGGCAGGGGGTCACGAAAGGCCAATATAAAATTTTTAAAATTTTGTTGAGAGGTTAAGATAAATTTTTTTTGAATTTTGAAAGGCCAATATGAATTTTTTTTTTAAATTTTTTGGAAAGTTGAGGTAAAGCTTCTTGAGTTTTAGAAGGTCAAGATAATTTTTTTTTTAAATTTTGTTAGGAGTTAAGATAAAAAAAAAATTCTTGAATTTTGTAGGTTAAAAAAAAATTTATAATTTTTAGGAGACCAATATACAATCTCTCATTTAAATATCTAAAAATTTATAGGGACTACATGCAATTGGAAAAAATAAAGGGGTCATGGGCCCCACAGTCAAGCTGTGGTTCCGTCCCTATTTATACATGCTTTCTGTAGTTATGTAATTTATGAAATGATTCACCTAGTTGAAATTTTTTTACCCTCTTCTGTATATGCCAAACAAGAAAAGAGGTGCTTGCATCATCGTGTAGGCTTTTCTCCCAAAGGAATGAGACTTATTGTGGATTAATTCAAGGCTAAAAAAAAAGAAAGAAGATTAATTAGAGACGACGTGCAAAAGGGGAGCAACCATCAATTTGCAATATTAATGTCAAATCACAAGCAAAAACAAAAAAAAAATTCTTTGAAAGCACGATAATTAGTTGAGACTTTGAAGTTTCTTTTGTCTTTGCAATTAATTGAGCTCCTAAATTCATTTCGACATCTCTTAGAAAATGACTCTCGGAATCACAAGATTTAGTCGAGTCAAAGAAGAAAACAGACATTAATTGCATTCATACTTGTGTTCATACTCCTATCCCATTTGGATAAGCAATGTGAACGTTGTCCCTTTAAACTTAGGCATGTTTGATTTGATTTATTTTAAATTTATTTGTCTTTTTTGGTTTTCTGCTTATCTTATTCTGTTAAAAGTAAAAAAAAATTAAAAAAAACTTAATTTTTTTTTATAAGCTAAAAAATATAATAAAAAAACTATAAAAAAACAAAACCAAACGGGCGCATAGTCTCTTGTTAATGCTTTCTTGATGATTGTAAGGGATCGGAGTTGCAATGACTATAATGTGATGTACCCAAAAACAAGCAAGAAAAAATGCTTCGATACAATGCTAACAGTTGGCTTAAGTACAAATTAGTATTGACTCTGTCGAAACACGAGGCGGGAGTGCATCGAAGCCCGGTACAATTGAATTATGCATGGAATACGTAGGTGCCTCTCGCTCTCTCTTCCTCGCAACCTTTATTTGCTTTTGTTATGTGGTGATTGAACCCAAGGTAGCCTAGCCCCAAACCCGACCCCTTTCCTGGAACTTACTTGGGGGACCCCATTAAGATTTTTCCTTTGGTAATCCACGATTTGGGCCAAAAGGTTTAGGTTTAGTTTATTGGAGTACTTTTAGTAAGTGTGCAGATTAAATCTTGACTGCCTAATTAATTGATTGGAGTGATGTAGCTTTGCTTTAATTACAATTGATTAAAAGCATCTTCAACACTACTAGTTAAAATAACTAGAGAAATTATACTAAAAAAAATTATTTCTATTTAAGCTAGTCATTTTTCAACAATACTCTCTATTTTAGCTAGCTACTTATTAAATTATTCATTTTTTTAGAACAAATTTTAAGAAAAGAGAAAAAAAAAAAAGAGGAGAGAGAAAGAGAAGGATTGAGAAAGAAATTAATATTTTAAGTTTAGAAAGTTAAATAGTGATTCTCTACATTTAGAGAGCTAAAATAGTGCTAGTTATTTTAGTTAGTGAGATAATTAACCCGTTCAAAGTGTTTTTGATGATTTAACTAGTTAAAATAGATAGCAAGTCAAATTTAAATAGGCTATTGGAGATGCTTTTAAGACTCAGAACTAGATTATTAATACACACCATGAAATATATATATATATATATAAGTAGTCATGGTAATAAATGAGCTGCACCAATGAAGCCATGCTGTGGGACAGAATATTGACATCTTTTACTTGCTTCTATATGCTGCGGCTGCGCCACCGTGCTGACCAACCAAGGCACCACCAACCAACTCAAAAAGTCCTCCAGGCTCGGCCGTCAAATGTATGTCCGCCCTTCAGGCTAGGAAAATTCGAGGACACTGCCTTGCACAAGAAAATTCAAGGGCCATGTGTTTTGCGCCCTACCCACCTCACAAAAATATGTCCAAGCTCAGATACTCGTCTCTTCTGATTTGACAAAATCTCATTTTCGCTATAACAATTGTCTGGAAGTTCTACAAATGGTGAATGATTCAAAATTGCTTTTTGCGCAGTGTTTCCAAATTTATCATTTTAGATTGGGTTATCTAAGGGAAATAGGAGGCATTAATTACCATCATTGAAAGTTTCTAATATATCAAGTTTAGTTTTTCATTGCATGCTACCTATATTAAATGATTATTCATTCTCCATAATGGCTGTCATACTCAATAATGGCCCCTTTCATGACTTGGAAATTGAGGTTCAAATTCTTCCTAGCCTGAGAAAATGAATACATGAGTATGTATCTATCCAACCCAGTCTTTCCCTGCAAAACCACCAAGACTGCAACTCAACTACTTTTACTCGTTTACGTTCTCAAATATGTTTGCTTACGTAGGAAGAGTGGAACTCTCTCTCTCTCTCTCTCTCTCTCATTTATGGTCCTTCAGCATGGCGTATGAGTAGTGGCACTTCCACATTTTCCACATCCGTTGAATTCCTTGTAATATGGTACAAATTAGCCAAAGATTAGAATATACTGTAAAGTCTAATGCACTTCTTATCACAAGGAAGGTCGAAGAATACAATATCATGTAAATTTCATATAATCACCAAAAGAAGAAAACCAGTGTATGGTTAGGTGGCCTTTTGACTCGATCCCTTCTATGAAGCCATAGGAATTTCTTTATAGCCACCACCTCAACGTTTGATCTAAACAGTCATAATAAGATCAAACCATTATGGCAGTGATCATATATATATGGTCATTGTGTGGCATTCTTGCTATAGTACTTCTAAAAAATCATGTGGTTAATTAGATCTTGATCGTGATTGTTCTAAAAATTTGAACCTAATCACATCAACGAGTGACTACAATGAAAAAAAGAGAAAAGAAATGGAAAATGCGATCTCTCTCCTCTCACCCTCTCTCACTAAAACAACACCCTCACGACTCTCTCTCTCTCTCTCTCTCTCTCTCTCTCTCAAACAACCCTTCTTTCTCTAACAAGCCTTTTTATCTTTCTAAAACTTCACCATCATTAAACCCCTTCTCCTCTCTCTCTACCTGTAGAAGCATTTAAAAAGCACATTCAATCTTGTTAGTCTTGCATTCAGAGTGGCCACGGTGCTACAGTCATACTTGAAATTTGTTCAACTTCCACAACTCGGCGACAAACACGTGCGTCAGCTTATCTGTCCATGATTGACTACTTTTTGCAGCCGTCGTTCATTGACCCAACCGATTCCTCCTCGTTTCTCTTGAGTTTACTCATCCGTGTCAAGCACGGGTCGAACACTTGACTCGGTTTCCCGTGCTCCTCTTCACCTTCAACTTTTTTCTCCCCTCATTGATGGCAACATATCATATCAACTTGAACTTAGGGTAAGGTTTTGATGCAATTATGGTTCATGTGGCCTAACATTTTGTGTAGATTTATATACAAAATTTTGAATTTGGATTCTCTTGATTCTATAATTGAAATAGAGATATTTATTTCATCAATCAATAGACCAGATGATGCATGCCCTTATTAAAACTTTGTCATTTTACGTTGTACTTTATTTTCTTCTACATAATAATCAACTTCTTAAGTCTAGAAAATGTATGAGAATCGCATGATTGCGGTTCTTCTAATGAAGTCAAGTTTTCTAAGAATACTGATATATTTTAGGCAAATCTTATTGTCTAGTAAGTCCCAATTTTTGAAATCAAAATAGCCAATGGCCATATAAAGTGACAGTGAAATAATCTTATATTAGTTAACAGCACTCAGTAAAATTCAACCCATAACCTTGAATCTGTAACATTCCCCAACTATGTTGAAACTTAGCATCACATGTAATAATCTTATATTAATTTTTGTTTTTCTTAGTCCAAACGAGCTCATATTGTTCAGTTGCCAGTGAACTCCATCGTCCGGAAGTAATTTAGGGTTTGTTAAGAACTTATGGAAGGAAAAAGAATTAAAAGAAAAGAAAGTGGAGAAACTATAGAGAAAACTATTTTTTTTTCTCGGTTTGAATTTGTACAAAAAAAAAAAAGAAAAGTGGAAGGAAAAAAAAGCTTTTCCTTGTTTAAAATTCAAAAGAAGAGAAAAAAAATAATAAAATAATTATTAAAAAAAGAGAAAAATATAACATTTTGTTTTTCTCTTTTCTCATAAATTAGAAACCGAATAGAAAAAGAATATTTTCATTCCCTCTCATTTCCTGCCTTCCCTGAAGTTTCAATTTAGGATTAAACAACACACTAATTTGACCGCATGTGCTTTGACTAAGGGCATGGCTCCACCTAAAAATAAATAAATTGACTGGCTGACGGCTTGTCACTGATCCCATGCCCGCTGCTAAATTATTGAATATCCTAACAGATAAAATCATGGTTATCAAATCATATTATGCATCGTATTATACATATTGTTTAAATTATCAATTCCTTCTTTTCTTTTAAATCGTTTTTCTCTCAGATAAAGTTGAATACATTTGTATTTTCTCAAATCTCATAGTTCTAGAAATTTTGTGCATTGGGCAATCTTTTTGTAATATTATAAAAAAAGAAAATACAACTTTTTAAAAAAATTTGCACAGAAAATTTTATTGATATAATAAAAACTTTTTTTTATAATTCAAAGCTATTGTTATGAATATTTTATTTTAAAATATAAAATATAAATTAATCACATCACTCTTATAAGAATTATATATATATATATATATTTTTTTTGTATGTATACAACATTATGTGGTATGTAAGTGAGTACGAAGCCGCCATGTACAATTTTACTTTTCTCTAACAATAAAATTTATGCCAAAATAACTAACTTTTGTACTAATCTTACCACCTATTTAGTAGTTACGTGCCGTTTACGACAACAAGCACAGGATAAAGATACCAGACGCCAGCCATCAAGCCGCCTCCTATTCCACCTTTCAATAATAATATCCCAACTCCACGGCCCCAAACCATTTTCTTATTCTTCGTCTCCACATTATTCTCTCTCTCTCTCTCTCTCTCTCTCTCTCTCTTCTCATGGAGAACTATCCAGTGATCTTTCCATATTCATCCTCAACATCAGCAGCTTCTCACTTGTCATTGAACATGGTAAATCCTCATGCTTATACTGAATTTCTAGGTGACAAAACAAATGGGTTTTTGGGGTTGACGACAAGCATGGGAGTTCCAAATCCAGAAGCTAACGATGTTGCTCAGAGCAAAAGCTTTGTTGGGACCGAAACTAATGAGATAAAATCAGGTAAGAAAAAGGTAGAGAAGAAGATTAGAAAGCCTAGATATGCTTTTCAAACGAGGAGCCAAGTCGATATTCTCGACGATGGGTATCGATGGAGGAAATATGGGCAAAAAGCTGTGAAGAACAACAAGTTTCCAAGGTACATGATAACCCTTGATTATCATTATTGTCTTCCGTTGCAATTTCACATAAATCAATCTTGCGTATTTTTAACAATTAAAGCTTTTGAGTTACTATAGATCAACCATTTTCTTCATGTTGATCAATGATCATGCATGTTATTTTGGTGAATGTGTTCAACATATATTAGGAACAGTGGTGATCAAACCCTAAACGACCACTGCTTAATTAGGGTAGGATTTATCGATATCTGGTTGCAAGGCATCGGTTAACTTTGATTGAAGCTTGTGGAAAATGGCTACGAAGTCCTTAAAGGTAGTACAGCCTTCTTTCCTACCTACCCTACCTTTACTTTCTCCCAAGCCAGACCTCTGAAGAGAAATGGGATGGCTTGTCATCAGGTAGTTGTACTTTCAACAAGGTGGGAACCCAATGCAAGCCTGAATGCTTGAGTGAAATCTGAACACTAACATACATATATATATATATATATATATATATGATCCAGTGGAGCAAAAGCAGTAGGATCTGGTGTGATCAGTCCGCTTTCTGAACATCCATCTATCTCTCTCTCTCTCTCTCTCTCCGTGTGTGTTTGTGTGTGTGTGTGTGTGTGTGAGAGAGAGAGAGAGGAGAGAGAGAAGAGAGAGAGAGAGAGAGGCTTAGGCTGGAGATTTCAAGACATCAACGCAACATTAGGAAGGGTTTCCAGATGAATTAGAAGTTAATCTGAAAATTTAAAGTTTTTCTTTAGATACATGTCAATGAAATAAGCTTATGCCAGGCCGGCTCAATACTGTTGGAGGGTTAAGGCGAGAAATTTGGATGAGGTTTTTTTTTATATTTTTAATATTATTATAAAATCTGTATATATAATTATATTATTTGCTTTTTGATAAAGTTTTTTCCAATCTTGAATTTTAGATAATACTAGAAGTCTGGAACTATACAACAATAAAATCTCATTTATCACCGTTGATAATAAGATCGTAGATACGAATGAGAATTTGAATTTGGTACAACTTCTACAACAAACCAATTAGAAAATTATATCCAAATTAGCATTTTTTTACTAACAAAGACAAAACAAATTATGAAATAAGAAAATTACAAACAAAGTTATTCAACAACATAGATAAAATATTAATTTTAATAGTGTCAATTTTTAATAGTGCCAAATAAAATGAAGAGTAGTGTTGTACTAACACAAAATTAGAGTACTAAAGGAGGATATGTTTATAGAAAAAACGAATTATATAAGATTATGAGTTATTTGAAATTGACGATATTTAATAATTTATTTTCAATTTGTGCCACGTATAGAGAGAGAGTTTTATAGGTTCAAACTATTGCGTTTTCTGAATTTATTTACTTTACATAGAGAGAGAAAGAAAGAGTTGTTTAGGAGACTTTTGGCCTATCTTATCTAAAAAAAAGTGATAATCATGACTTTACTTTTTTATTAAATTAATTAGTGTAAGTAATTTTAGCGTTTTCTTCTAAAATGAGGGGCCTTTTACAAACAAAATATTTAAAAATTATTTTAAACTAAAACTGTAATAAATTATTTTTAAAAAATTTAGAGTCCTAAAAAATTCGAGGCCTTAGGCGATCGCCTTGATTGCCTAAGGCTTGAGCCGGCACTGGCTTTTGCATTAGTAAAAGCATGCTAGTATAGTGGAGTATTGTTAGTTTTGGAACCAGATAAAAATAAATAATTAAATTGTTTCTCTCTCTAACCGTTTAAGCTTAATGGTCTGCAATTCAACAGATACAATATTTCAATCACAAAGGAGCATGCAAAATTAATTTGTGTTTTCGATTTGCAAAGGCAGTAATTAGCATGCATGTAAATTGCTAGCTGCAACATCAATTGATTTGTAGACAGCCTTACAGCTTCGAAGATTCACAAATCAGAAGAAATTTACAATAAATCTATGTGAAGCATGCAGTTGCTTTGGCCAAATTGTTAGTTCTTTAATAAATAGTATCCATACTCTTCTCCCACTTTACTTGTCAGTTTCATGGTATCGATTTCCTTAACCTTTTTGTTCATCATGTCTGCAACATAACAAAGGAGAAGTTGAGAAAAATTGTGGTTCCATGCTAGCATGGCTGGTGACAGAATCTCCAAAATGCTCAGCAAGAGTAAGACTAAAGAGGGGGAAAATGCTAATCAAATTTCACTTCAGTTGCTCCATTCAAGAAAAAGTGATCACAAATAAAACAAAAAGAAAACACAGAAAAAAAGGGAAATGTCTTGAATTTCCACCGAAAGTTTACTTCCATATGGTCTCCAGGCAACTAAAATGTGGTCATAACAATAAACAAATCCCTCATTCTAACACTACTTACAAGCTAGTCAAGATATGGATTATCAAAACATGCTGCATTCCAATGGTGGAAAATCTTGAGATCCATTCATGAAAGACATCTGCTAAAATTTTGTTATATAACTTCATTCCAAGATTTGGTTGAAGTTCAAAGATATAAAGTGATTATAATAACCATTGGGCAAGCTTATATGTGCGTTAACTTGCTTTTGTTTCTTGTTTTGTAGAAGCTACTACCGATGTACTCATCAAGGCTGCAACGTCAAGAAGCAAGTTCAACGTCTGTCTAAAGACGAAGGAATCGTGGTGACAACTTATGAAGGGGTGCATTCACATCCAATTGAGAAGTCTACTGACAACTTTGAGCACATCTTGAATCAGATGCAAATTTACACTGCGTTTTGAGCTCTCAAATTGTAGAGACAATGAATATTTTGTGAAACGTAAGCTTTAAAACTAGCCCTTCAAATAAAATGTGCTATTAGGAATGCTTTTAGAACCTTATGTACAACTTAATTACAATGGTTAACTAGATTGTTTTTTTATGTTTTGTTTTTTCCCATTCTTTGTAAGAAAATCAGCTGCAAATTGAGTGCGAGCATATCTGATATTTACTAGCTCAAGCTGTTTTGTTTTTGTTTAACTTTTTTCTTTTAAAATGTCAGGTTGACTACACTTTGATGGAGAAAATAACCTTGCATTCGAATCCTACAGGCTACACCCCACTAGGCTTATTCGTGAGTAGAGGAGAGGGGATTGACGACATGTTTTTTTTTTTGTTTTGGCTGGGTAAAAAAGTGGAAATGAGCGACTAAGCATAGTCACTCCTTGAACATGGTCATAGAAATTTTCATTCACAGCGAAATGTTTGATTTAAATCATAATTACTGACTCAAAAAAGAGGAGCTATCATTGGGACAGCGGTAGTGAGAACAACTACAATGCCGTTGAGGGACCTCATGTATAATAGGGTAAGAATTTCTGCTAAATCTACTATTAGTTAATAGAACACCATGGCTCATGAGTCGAGAAAAGGAGAAATTGAGCAGCTTTTTTGGACCAAACCTCGGCAAAGTTTAGATCCCTTCATCCTGTCTCTATGTCAAAGTTATCCTCAGCCATTACCATGAGGTGCTCAGCAAAATTCACTTGGTATTGGT
Source organism: Euryodendron excelsum (assembly GCA_033060915.1). Lineage (NCBI taxonomy): Eukaryota > Viridiplantae > Streptophyta > Magnoliopsida > Ericales > Pentaphylacaceae > Euryodendron > Euryodendron excelsum. Next base: position 15,040,357 of record CM065378.1, on the reverse strand, counting down.
AAGTTTAAGTGCTTGAACGAAGAGTCTATCATAGGCTTGGAAGATGATTCTATTAAAACGAAGTGTTTGTACGTCGAAAACAAATACATTATTTATGGGAGAAAAATTCACCCCCAAAAAGGGTGTAACAAAATAGTAGCTAGACAACTTAAAACAAATCTTGTTACATTCTTCTAAAATTTTGATAATTGTTTGCAAAATATTTTTGAATGTGCGAATATCACATTCTTCTAGATGAAATATCTTGTTACAGAAGTGCTTTTCCTAATGATCCTCCCATGAATTACATCACTGCATCTAGAAAAGAAAACAAATCTTGTAATAGAAAATTAAAATTTTGGACCATGCCCGTCATATTATTTAAAGATAAATGCTATATATAATGTGTGTTTTCAGTTACGTGTTTAGGAATCAAAAAAAGAGATTAAGAAATAGAATTATACATTATAGAATCTTTTCTCCCATGAGTCCCTTTTTAAATTAAGAGCGAGCTCATGGCCCATAAGTTTAGTGGGGATGGATTGCATAGTATGGGATAATTACTCATTATCTCTTCCCAACCTATATAAAGGCATAATTTGATGATTTTGCTTTATGATTGTACCTTGTGAATTATATTAATTACTACCTTTAAATAAAATCACCAATTCATAATGCAACCAATCAAGACTACGTACGTTAGACTTGCAAGAGACATTAATAAAATTCATGCAATTGCAACCAATTTTAGGCTTTACAGCCCTTGAACTCAAGTGGTGTCTTTATATACTAGTGGTTCGGCATGTACTCCGCACGTTCATAACCAAAAATTCAATTGAATTACCTTCCGAATAAGCCAAGAAACAGTGCTTTAGCTCGAACTGCCGCTTGAAACCTTACTAGAAGATCTTCGGGTAGCCCATCAGACCTTCTGAGTTCTGTGACCAAATATTGATGAAATTCAGTTGCTTATGACATAAATGAAATTCATTCATGTGCTTATAGTGAAGCTTCCACAAGGAATATTCAGTATGTTGAAGTTCCACCTCTTTATGATCCTTCAGAATGGTTTTCTCATAATCATAATGGGATTTGTTGTACAAGTCTTGAACCTCTGTGTGCAATAGCATTTGGAATATCAATGGCCAGAACTGTTTTTCTGGTTTAATAAGCTGAATGCTCAACTTCTTCAACAACCATGATTGTACTTCTATAATTAGATAATATACAAATATCTTACACAGTAGTGAACATTGCGATGCAATTGTAGATTCACGAAATTACCTCAAAGAAAGGATTTTGCCTTTGGATTCAAGTTCATGATGAGAGCAAAAAATATTATTCAAATCTGAAGTCTTAATTGCAGAATTCATCCATCAAAAATTGGAGTTTTTTGCCATAACACTATATATGAAAATAATTTTCAATTTAACACTCTCTCAAAAATAATTCTCAATCTAACATAATTTGTGCCACTATGATGCTTTGTTGGAAACTTTATTGTCATGTTGAATTTTTTATCATAACAAATATAATAAAATAGTAATAACATTTGCTGTCTAAAGCTGTAATCTAGAAATATACTACAAGAAGCAATATCTATTATCTACCTTGACAAGCCATCATTATAAGGTGGCATTTCTGCCATTGACTTATTAGTGAGCTTTCTCAAATGTGGCCAGGTGTAACTGACTTGATTTTAGTGCTTGAAGTTTGCTAGGACGGGCTAGACTCTAAGCATGCATGCAACAATTCCATCGATGAAATGAAAAACCAAACCAGTTAAGATGGCTAAGGCAATTTTCTCTCTCTAAATATTGGGTCTTACAGATGGGTGGTGGGTGGGCTGATATTGGGCGGTGGAGATGGCAGCAATGGTGGCGCCATGGCTAGAGTTGTTGCTATTATATCTCTCTACTTTTTTGTCTACTGGGTCCTCTCTTTCTCTATATTCCTTTCTTTCTCTTACTCTCACACTCTCTCTATACAATATCACCACCGCCTCCATTAAATCATATCCAAAACGGGTGAACACATCTTCTATCATGGTTACCTACCATAGCAACACCATTTCTGGTGATCTCCTGCTCCAACACCTTGCCCAGCAGCAACTATCATATATAAAGGCTAGTGCTTTTTGATACAGTTGATCTTCAAATTTGGTGCCAGTGATGGTGTTTAATTTTAGTGGATATAAAATGGTCGTCGTTGGTTGAGTATAGCTGCGATCGTGGTGCAACAGAGGGAGAGGAAGAGAGAGGACGAAGATGGTTAAAGAGAGAAACAGAGAGTGAGTGAGAAATAGAAGGGAGAAACTGATCAATTTCATTCTTCACCTTCTGATCAATTTTGCCTTTTTGGTCAATTGGTGAGTCATGAGTAAGGGATACTGGAATGACAGTGCCGGAGTTATTGCATTATTATGATCAATTATGGTTGTGGATATATAATCATATATATAAATGTGTGAATATGTATAATTCTATTTCAGTTTTATCACAATAAAAAAAATCCAAAATGGCAACAAAATTTCTAACAAAGCAGCATATTGGCATAAATCATGTTAGATTGAGAATTATTTTTTAAATAGTGTTAGATAGGGAATTATTTTCACAAATAGTATTATTTTGGCAAAAAACTCCAAAAATTGGGGAGAAATTTAACGCAGCGAACGTAATACTCCCAGGAGACGATAATGAGGATATTCAATTTATCAATTATCATTACCGCAAAATCTTGCAATAGAAACTCAAAGACAAGAACCACTATCCAATTGAGAGACATGCCACTGTTATCTAGAAAGAAAGAAATCAGAACTTAAAGAAACAAGAAACTGAAGTAAATAAATAAGATACCAAAAATAAGAATCAAAATTAGACAAATAAGATCCATTAGACAGCATCAGAGAAGATTACCTAACCAGGTGGAGATAAAATCAATCTAAATGAAGAATGTATTACCTCAAGACCGCCGAAGTCAGTAAGAATGTATTCTTCTTCTTCATGTAAAATCCCCGAATTCAAAGAAGCCAACACACAAACTCACAAACTCAGGCCATCAATGCACGACATATACCAGCACTTTTATGGCTGAAATCTCTTAATCTCCTCAATTTCTCTGCTTTCCTAAACTCCTTATCTACAAATTTCCAAAGTGCATGAGTAACATCAATGCCAAATCTCAACATCTCGTCAAATCGAATCTCTACCACAAGGCGTTGGTAAAATCCATACCAAACCGCACCATCCCACCTAGTAGATTGAGACTTCAATTTACCTTATTGGAAAATCCCCCTAACCAAAATATCACCACTCTAGCATCTAGTTTTGGGCATGTAGATCCTTCTTTGACCGGTTAATTGCACAAACATTGATGCTAGTCAAACACCTAACACTCAGGAATTACTATTAGAAAAGGTAAACGATCCAAATATGAAACATGAATCCATTGGGTTTTTTTTTTTTATCAAACCGTTGGTGGGCATACTTTCAATTCAGGATAAACAAAAAACAAATAACATGCATAACGCAATAGATCACATAAGGGAAGCCCCTAATGAAAAAGAATACAAAAATCTTTAAAGAGTTCATAAAAATAGTCTAGAAAATTAAGTAATAATTAAGGAAAAGCTAAGTTACCTGCTTGTTGGAAAAGAATGTAAAAACCTTTAAAGAATTCATAAAAAATAGTCTAGAAAACTAATTAATAATTAAGGAAAAGCTAACTTACCTGCTTGTTGCCATCGCTCCCACTTGTCATAGTTCACATCAAGAATGCATGTGCATATATATAAGATTGAATAGATTTTAGGCGGTTTGGGTTTGGACGAGCAAGCAACCTATTTAAGTCGGCAAGGAAGCAATTGTTTGGAGCAAGCCCTTTGATTGGCTGAGAGTGCGGTGGCCACAAAGATTCGAGGCAGTAGCTGTTAGGTTGTTGCAGCGAAAGTCTGAGACCCATTGCGACTGTTTGAACGCTTGTGGCAGTAGAGCGGCGGGGGTAAGCGACGACTGGTTGAGCCAGCAAGAAAGAATTGATTAGGCTCAGCAAGCCCTTTGATTGGCTGAGAGTACAGTGGCCGCAAAGATTTGAAGCGGTAGATGCATAGTTGTTGCAGCAAACGTCCGAGATCCATGGTGGTTGCTCGATCACTTGTGGTAAAATCGACAAAATCGATTTTCCATTGCGGCTTCTTCACCAAAATGAGCATCCTTATCGAAATCCATTGAGAGTTGGAGTATTACGATTTTGTAAAGAACGGGAACCAAAATCGCCGAAATGAAGGATAAAAAGGACATGCTACCATCAAGTATACCGGAGAAAAAAGCAGGTCACTCAAGCTTTTATTACAGTAGATAGATATGTATATTGTATTGTGTTACCAAAGAGTAACTCTTTTAAAAATTTTACTTAAAGAGATGCTCGGCCCAGCAAAGTGCTTTCCTGTTGGTGTAAACTAGGAATGCGATAGTAATGAGGTGCAGGTTTTCCGAGTGGTAAAATTGGTAGCTAATGAATTGACAAACAAAACTTTTTGTTCAGATAGATGGAGCCTTTTGTTTTCTCATGCTCCTTTGGTAATCCAACATATGTTTGTGCAGCGCCCTTTTATCTCTATAAATATTATGTTTTCTTGAATTAAAAAATAAAATTAAATACTTCCTTTAAATTAAAAAAATAAGGTCCAAAGTCTAATTTTCCAAGGCTAGAAAGAAATAAAGTCTACATATAAGGTTATTTTCGTAACTTCGTAGGAAAGATGGTAATCAGGGCATATTCGACGAAGCTAGGAATTACCGGGGTTGTTTGCGTGATTTACAATTCAGTTTTCGGTCAGCTAAAATTGCAAAATAGGGGTTGTATTTGTTTTCGTCATTAGCTTTTTATAGTTGATCCCCAGTTTTTGTGTAGCGAGAGCGACGAGCGACTAGCGACTGCCGCCGAAGAGAGAACACTCAAGAAAGAATTAGTCTTGTTCTCCAAGTTCACTAATCTCTGGTCGACTTGCTCCTAGAACATCGATTCTTACAAAAGCTTTAATGTTCAATCCTGTCGCAGATTCGCTCTAAGCATCGTTTCAGTGGCGATGGCCCTTCCTATCGCGAAACTCACCATCCTCGTCGGTGCAGGTCTGTATACATATATATATATATATATATATTTGTCAATATAGGTGTGATTATTGGTCTTTATATACCCAATAGCTATTATGTGTTTGTCCATGGTGGTTGTGATTACCTCTCCTCCTTAATTTATCGAACTTTGGGCTTAATAGAGTTATTTTCCCCTGAACTTTCTCATTTGAATATAGCGAGAAGAAAACTTAGGGTTTTGGATAAACCCTAGTTTCATTGTGAATTAGGAATTCGTGTGAGAAACAAATTGTTGATTTCAAGAATGTTGCATTGATCAAATTGTGTTTAGTGCATGTTCTTGGTTATGTGGACCAAGAATATAATTCATATAGGAGGGAAAGCTTCTTTTGCAATGTGTTCACTGTTGCTCTGCCAATTTTGTAAACTGCGGAAAATTATCAATCTGTCATTCCATTTGTGCAACGACCAATAAATCAATCCTGCAAAAGCTGGTCAAGAAACAAGTATTTTGGAAAGGGCTTAAGGTGTGAAGGGTGCAACTCGTAATCCCATTACTGCATCACAGTTATTTGGTGCCAGCTTCAAGGATGAACGTCAGACACTGCCACATTTCTTGAGGAATTTTTGCGAGGTGTTTGCCTTAGGGTTCAGATGATATTAACTGAAGAAAGAGGCACTTTTTTTTAGCAATTTCAATGCAGAACTTCTTGTGTTTTTCTGGGGGGATTTCTGTGAGATGTTGCCTAAACAAAGGGTTCATGTACCATAAACGGCAGAGTTTCTCCTCTTTAGCCATTTCAGTGCATAAGACAGACACTCAATGGAACATTTCTGGTTCAGTTGATTGGGTATTTAAACATGCTGATTCTCCTTGGTCTTGGATTTTGGTTTGTTACAGTTATTATAATTGTTTTATGGATTTACTGGCAAAGATGGCCAAGGCTGGTGGCCAAAAATTTTAGGTGTTGCAGCACAATTGTTTATCTTGTATATGGACATAGATGATCTTGTCTGTCTATATTGCATTTCAACTTTGATGGTACTCTCTCCCTTTAACCTCATTCTCGTTCTCACTGCAGTAGCATGGAGTCATCCAGAGAATGTTTTATGATTTAATAGCATTTAATTAGCGTTTTGAAAATAGTTTAACTTATTTTGCGAAGAATATCAGAAAATCAAAATATAGTTGAATTGCGATCCAGAACTTTATTTTTCTTAATTTCTCTGCATTTTACTTTTTTTAAAATTTTTTATGTATGCTCGTCCTCAACCCATATTGAGTCGTGACTAATTCCCTACCAATGCTCACAACAATTATTTGGGATAGTCAAACACCAGGCATTAGGTTCTTGAGCCATTGCCTTGAGTCCTTGACCCCCACTGCTTAACTACCAATGCAGCTCAAATTTTAAGAAAATGGTTAGACGATGCTGATAAGTGATGAGTGGTTATTACTATAACACAGCATCCTTAAGTTAAGTGCCTTTCTGTTTGCAACTTGGTTCAAAAATACCGAATGCACTGTGGACTTCATAATGCATGTTAGTCTGACCAACAAATGTGCAATTGAACTGCCTTTAGGTATCCTCGGGTCTGTTTTGGCAAAAGAAGGACGCATTTCAACTGTCTCTGATTTTTTCTCAGGGGCCTTCAAGGTATATTCTATCTCAACTGGTTAAAAAACTGTTACTTTCATTGTGGATATTTTTTTGTCTTTACCTGTTTAGCTGTGTGTATTGCTGATTGCTGAAGTTCTATTGTTGTTGAAAATAAAACGGAGTTTCATAATTCTTTTTTATTACCACAGGTTGTTTTGAAGCAAATTAGGCACGAGGATTCTACAACTTCAAGTGCCAAGCCACGGAATGACTCTTTGCTGACACAGGTTTGCATGCTTCTTGTATTTGTTAATGCAAGCCCATTAAGTTAGTTTCCTGCATGGGTTTTCTTTTTGAGCATGAGATCACTGTAATCACTCTATTCTCCTGTTATTCGCTCTGGAACTTGTTGGGAGTGTATTTATTCCTACTTCGTGTTTTTTTAATATTTTGCTGGAATAATATTTGGTGCCTGCCTCCTGGAGAACCTCACTAATCTATTATTTCAAGTTATTACTGGATTTCTGTCAAAATTATGTAGAAAGTAGCAGTTATTTTGTTATTTCCTCAAGATAATTCCTTTCTCACTTGTATTAACACTTTATTAAGCTGGATCAAGTAAGATGAAAAACTACCCTTCATCCCTTCCTAACTCGTTTGTTGGTTCAAGACAAGAAGCTGCTCGTGGCAGCTCTCTGGGGTTTCATCTCCATTTTGCCTGCCATGTAAAGCTAATGCTCAAATCTGCAACATCATTTAATTGATTACATAGCCTCAATTTTCTCAATCTGAAGGTTTTCATACTTGAATTCTAGATCCTAAATCAAGTGTTTTAAGCTTTTCACACAGGTAGCATAGCAACTTGTTGATTGTAACAGTTTACTTTTGCATCTATTCTCGATCCTCAGGGATTTTGGTTTTGGCTTTTAGTATGTCTTTCATTGCTTGTTGTTTGTGCTCATTGTGCTCATATTTTCAACGTATTGAAACCATCCGTGCTCGTGTACTGGACTTGCTGATAGTTGTTGAACCTGTGATTTAGTGCCATAGGAATTAGTTTTATCATGACAGGTCCATTGGACTGATATCTTAGCACTGTAGCTTTCATGCTTATGTTATTGGTTCTTTTTCGAATGTGCTAATCATTTTAACAGATTGAACTACCTCTTGCACATCCTTCTAGAGATTTGTCTTCGAAGTTCTAATTGCATTTAGTGATATACATCTGAATTCTACAGGTTAATAACCTGCGGCAGGAGCTGCAACTCTTGGCATCAAATAGATCAGTTACAATTGTAACATCAAGTGGTTCAGGTTGGAGTATAACACCTTCTCATATTAAGTTCCATTGCATAATGTACTTTCAATGAGCATAACCCAACCTGAATGAACTTTCAATGAAAGTATATGGGCACCTGAGCTTTACAGTATAAAATTATTATTTACGGATGTATGTAAAGTTCCAATCACTGGGAAATTGGCAAAAATATCTTTTTTATGTGCGTGTTGTGCTGTAAAAATATTTTACATCTCATAAATCATTAATGAGAAAATGAATGGAACCTCTCTAGCTTGAGAAATTTTTGCGAAGGTATCAATGAAGTTCAATTAACTACGGTGTACTTGAAGTTTCTCTTTTTAATCAACACTGAAATTCTCCTTGAGTGTCCATTTTCTCTTTATCATTGCTATTTGAAACCTTGAGAAAATCTGATCAAATTGTCTCTGTTTTATGCATGGCATTGAGTAACATCTTTCTTCAGAGCATTACCTGTATGTATATTTTATTGAATATGAAAACATTGTTTGTTGGACTTGATATACTCTTGTAATACCTCAGTAACAGTATATATTTTGTTTCATCGTGTGCAGGTTCCAGCAGATATGGTATAATTGTTGTTGTTATGGTAGTAGGATACGGTTATGTTTGGTGGAAGGTAAAAGTCATGTATCCCTTACAAATCTTGTGGAATTACTGACAAGATAGTGCAAATACTTGGATGTGTGTATCAACAATATTGAGTTCCCAGAAAGTATAGCTGTTTTATGTTAAGGCAGCTTATATTTCTGGTGCACTAGGTGGCTTTGGTTAGTTGACAGAATTTTCTCCAAAACTTTTGATCTAGGGGTTGTGACTTAATACTCCTTAAGGACATGTATCAGTTGGTCCCCTGGTGGAGCGGGCCAACGTCTAATGTAATGAGCTAATTAACCAGGCCTGCTAGACTTGCAGGCTTTAAAAACTGCAATTCACATAGCCTGGAGGATTTTATTGGTTCTTAGCTTACAGCGCAGCTTAATTACAAGCATTAAAATGTTATATGAAGCCTGTCAAGGTCCATCTGCGTACTCAAGAATTGAAGACCGTAGACAATCTCAACCTGCCCAAAGCAACTGCCTTGAGCCTTCATTTACCTTCAAACGCACCGCACTCTCCTATCATTCCTGGCCTTCTCGAACTTGGTAGATGACAAATTAGAGACTGAATCATTTTTTGATTTTCAGAGAGGGGGGAAAAACTGTGCTTTTGGTAGTGTTGAATCCATTTTCGTGCTATGTTATATTGTTCTTGGACTCTATGGCATAGTAATTTGTAGATTCTCATGTTTCAAATTTTCAAATAATTGATATGTTTTTTTGTAGTATGCTAGGGTAATTCATACATTTTTCTATGTTCTCAGGGTTGGAAACTTCCAGATATGATGTTTGCAACCAGGCGTAGCTTATCTGATGCAAGCAACATTATAGCCAAACAACTTGAGAATGTTTACTCATCAATTGGGGCAAGTTTTTCTTTTTATGACATTTAGGCTCTCCTTTAAAATATTTTGTCTAGTCTTATGCTTGTTTAAAGAGTTCTAAAGTAAATGATCGGATTATATACTTAACTGAATCTCATCATTATTTAGAGTTCTCAAAAGAAATAATATTGTAGATCTTCAATAGTTACTATGGCTGATATTTCATGTTGTCCGTGTTGATATTTGTGGCATTCTCATCACTACCTGACATAAAAAATATATATATATATATATATATTTGTGGCATTCTCATGAAGCGAAGCTTGAGCCAGGTTCATTCTAGTGTATTCTAGTCCTCCATGATCACCATGATATGATAGTTTCTCCCTCAAACACGGGAGCACCTTTGACCATTTACTTTAGGTGGAGAGGTTTTATTGAAGTTATTATTACACACGTGTGCAGTGGTACTAGATAAGGATATGTCAGGTTCTTAGAATTACTTAGTAGCAACTTTGGGATTGTACCTGGGTTGTTTCTAGTTCATTTGTTTGAAATTGGCTTTTGCCTATGCACTTTTAGTGAACATGTGCATTTACTATGTCTGCTAGGAAATTCTTTACCTTTTATACCACATGCTGTCTGTAAGTTACAAATTTAAGTAAAATGTAGAATCTTTATGTATTTGAGTGACAACTTTCATTGACACAAATGGGGAGAAGTGAGTTAACCGGGCCTCGGAGATATGGAAATTCTTCTCTTGTATCTTTAATCTTTCATATCTCTAAGTCTGTTCGTATGCTCGTGCATTTAGTACTTGCCCATTTAAATGGTTGCATCTTGAACTTTGCATGCATAAATTTGTATTTTGCTACAGCATAATGCATGGCATTTATTTGAATTGTACATGCAAGCATACTGAACTTATGATACCAACATCTGGGAGGATGAATGATTTGTTTATCAATATAGTCTGAGTGAATGACAGCCTTAATGCTGCATTTTTCTTGTAAAATCTTTTATCCTATTAAGTCTATTTGTTTTATGTTTTCAATTGGGGATGTATTCATCACATATAACATGCATATACGGTTAGATTGGAGGTGGTTTTTAGGAATTATTCGAGTGATCTTTTTTATGAGACAAAGGAGTGCCACAGGCATGTCAATAGTGTTTTTTTTTCCCTCCCCCACCCCCCAATTAAGTTAGAATTTATTAACAAGAAAGCATGAAAAGCTGATGCCACCCAAGAACAACGGAAACAAAAACAACAACCCAATACCACAAGACCAAATCAAAACCAAACAAACAGCTTATACACTTCTTGCTCTTCAAAAGACTACAAAATTCGCTAATTGCTCAAGGTTGGGGTTCACTCTCCTACAAATCCAGCTATACAATACAACCAAAAGGTAATCTTCAATGTACCAAAAAGAAAAATAAGGTATTCTTCAACCTATGCTAATGCTCCTCTATGTCTCTAAAAGACCTTCAGTTCCACTCTCGACAATTGATTCATATGAAGTACAAGGTGGCTTTGAGCTGAGCTTTCCTTCTCTTCCCACTCTACCATTCCCCCTCAATCCTCAATCCCTTGAGGGGAAACCCAAGACATCCCAAACATCAAAAGGATTGTCACCCAACGCTCCAAACCATATAACAGTGTGTGAGAAGGTGAGACATGAATTTCCTGCAATTGGAGTGGTGAGCGACACGATCAATGTAACTTTCATTTTATTACTTGCATTAACTACTTGAAGTTATTGTATGCACTGTGCTTCAACTAACTGATTCTTTTAGAATTGTAAGCCATAGTCCTAAACTATCTATTAGTTAATTAAGGAAGGGAGCTTATATCAAACAAGTAGTAAGAAAGCCATCCTGACTATTTGTGTCAAGGAATGGAGTAAGGGAGGACCTTAACTACTACCCTGAAGGAGGACAGAGCAAGTATCCTTTGAGGGGGACTTAGGGGGTAACGTTCCTTTGTTCGATGAGTTACATTAATTGTATTGCCTTTTTATGTATACCTAAGGCCCTGTAAAAACACCCGTTAGAGGAGGCTACTATAGCTTTTGAAACTAGTTCTATAGCCTTATAGCTTCGTTTATAGGCTTAGTAAGGGTTTTAGAACTTCGTTACTATAAGAATTACTCCAACCCCCTCTCTTCCCGGAACACTTTGCTTACGAGGGCAGAGTTTCCAGCTCTGGTCACCACCCTGGGGGATTGATAAGGGGGAAACAAGGGTAATTCTCTCTTTTAGAAAATTTACCGCTGATTTCTCTTCCTTAGTCCTAGATATGGAGCCACTGTTGTCGTATAGCGCGAAACTAATCTCTTAACTCACCCATGTAGTATATCTAAGACGACCTTTGCTCCTTATGGTTGACTGTCCCCACTTGAACAAGCAACACCATTTAGCAATGTAACACTAACAATGACATGGCACCCTTAAATTGAATTCACAATAATTAGAATCTTCTCATGATACTTACCCCTAAAAAGAAAAAAGAATCTTCATAGCAATTGCACTCCACACAAAAAAGGCTAAGAGCATATCCGACCTACTGTCAAATCTTCAAATTTGAAGGTGGGTTCCAAATTTTGCACTCCAACCCACCTTCATTTCTCCAAAAATTTAAAGAACTGAAAGCGGCCTTCATTTGGAGCCTTCAAGTTTTTTTTAAGGCCATCTTCATAATACTATTCATGTGGGGTCAAACACTATTCATGTGGGACCAAGTATTATTGATGTGGGACCTTTGTAATAATTATTATTTTAAGCTTAAATAATTCATTATTAATGCAATATTAAATATTTAAATATTATTTTCATAAATATTTAATTTAATTTTTAAATTAATTCATTAATATTTTTTACTTTATTTATTATTTATTTATTTATTTAATTTGAATTTTTTATTTATGGAATAAATAAATAAATTTTATTTTACTTGCTTTTATTTGTCTTGAAATTATTATTTATATATGAAATTAATAAATTATTTTATTTTATTAATTATTCATTTATATTAAAATTATTTTCATATACAGAATCAATAAATTTTTTTTTTATCTTACTACTCCATCTTTTTATTTGGAATATTTTTTTTCAAATTTAACAATTAATCAATCTATCTTCACCAGATTTTAATAATAATTAAATTTTCGACATCCATTGAAAACAAAATATGGAGAAAAACTGTGATTCAATGACCGATTCACTCGAACGTGAATATTTTCGAGGAAAAAATTGGAAATTATTGAAAAAAGGGTTGATGATTCCCAGATAGGTGGATCATCTACTAGTTTTAGTCATGATAATTTTAATAGCTTTAGTCAATATGAAGATGGGTATAGAGGATTAGTGCTTATAATTTTAATTCCCCAAGTCTTGTTTAATTTGTTTTCGTTAGTTCCCAAGTTAGTGAGGTGATGGTGCAAGGATCCGATGTTAGCAAGAAGCCTAATAAGGATGTCAATGATCTTAATAGGTGGTGGAACTTGTCTGATAATGATGGGGAAGCTCATACGCAAGATCCTAGTGAGTCTACAATAGCTTCTCAGCATCATTGGAATAGCAAGTCTGGTATGATTTATTCAGCGAATGCGGAGGCAGAAATCTCTAAAGGTGTAGTGTTCTGCTTGCCATTGGCAATCTTGGGCCTAGGTGAAGTGGCAGCAAACAACGAGAATATTTTATTGTTAGAGAATGGAACAACAGATTGGGTTGTTGATAAACTGGAAGGATTTAGTTCTTTTTTGGGTTTCTCTTGTGAAGGTTATGAAGATGAAGCATTCAGATTTCTATCATTCATTGAACAAAGGTGGAGGGAGCAATTGTCAAAATCAGAGAGGCAAAGGAAAGGGGGAACGACGTCAAGACAGGACATGGAATTAAAGAAACTGCAGTGCTCCATAAACTATGATGTGACTAGGGAAGGGGTGAGGGCACGTAGCAGTAAAAGCATGGTTAAGAGAGGTCGAAGTCTTGCATTGTTATTCTGATGAAGCTGAAAATCTTAAGCTGGAATGTGAGGGGTATTAATGATCTGGTTAAAAGGCAGTTAGTGAAATCTATGTTGGTAAACTAGAAGGTAGATCTAGCTTGTTTTCAAGAAACAAATATGGAAACGATTACTTTAGATGTGGTGAGAACGTTGTGGAAAGGTCGTTTTGTGGAATGGCTTTATCTGGGTTTGCTAGGGGCTGCTGGTGGGATTATTATCATGTGGGATAATAGAATCTTGAGAAAGAGGGATGAAGCAATTGGTATACAGTTTCTGTTCTTTTTGAGGTTGTGGAGGATGGGTTTGTGTGGAGTTTTTTAGGCATTTACAGTCCCGCATCAGATTCTATGAGGAAAGATTTGTGGGAAGAACTATCTTTGGTTAAACTGAGGTGGCAGCGACCTTGGTGTATTGGATGTGACTTTAATGTGGTGCGATTCTTTGGGGGAAAGGTCTGGCTATTCATGTATCACCTCAGCAATGTGTGAATTCTTCGATTTTATGGCAGTCAATAAACTTATGGATCTACCACTGCAAGGAGCTAGGCTTACTTTTTGTAATAATCAAGACAACTGAACCATGTCAAGGATCGATAGGTCCCTGATATCTTCAGATTAAGAAGAGCATTTTCATCAGCCTAGCAATGTGTGTATCCTTGTCTAGTGTCAGATCATGCTCCAATTGTTTTGGATTGTGGAGGGATTCATAGTGAAGAAAGTCCATTTCGTTTTGAAAATATGTGGTTAAAGGAGGAAGGTTTTATTGATTTGGTTGATTAATGGTGGAGGACCTATGTTGTGGAAGGTGTTTCAGGTTATGTTGTGTCAAAGAAGCTGAAACTGTTAAAAGAATGATTTAAAGAAGTGGAACTTGAAGGTGCTTGGCAAAATAGGTGTTAAGCTTACAGGTAATTAAGGAGTTAGACAGTTTAGAAGGGGAGTGAACACTATTTGTTGAGGAAATTCAAAAACGGGAGGGGGCTAAAAGTGAGTTGGGTAGAAAAGTTATTATGGAGAAAACTAGTTGGAGGCAAAAGACAATGATATTGTGGTTAAAAGAAGGTGATAATAACATGAAGTTTTTCCACAGAATAGCGAATGCTAATCGTAGAAACAATTATATTGGGTGTTTGTTAGTTGATGGAGTAGAGTTGCGAAAAGAGGAGATTAGAGAAGAGGTGGAGGGTTTTGATACAACACTATATTAAGAGTCGCGTTAGTAAAGACCCACACTAGATGGAAGAAATTTTCACAGTTATTAGAGGCAGATAAGGGGTTATTGGAAATTCCTTTCACTGAGGAGGAAGTGTTTTCTGCTTTGAAGGAGTGTAATGGGGATAAAGCTCTAGGTTCCAATGATTTCACTATAGCTTTCATATTAACTTGATGGCAGTTTTTACGAAAGGACATAGTGGATTTGATGCATTATTTCTTTGAGAATGGTTCATTTGAAAAAAGTATAAACGCTACTATTATTACTTTTATTCCAAAGAAGGGTGAAGCGAGGGAGTTGAAGAACTTTCACCCTATCAATTTTGTGGGTAATTTGTATAAGCTTCTGGCTAAGGTGCTAGCTTCGAGACTTAAGAGGGTGATTGGCAGTGTGGTTTCGGATACACAACATGCTTTTGTGGGGGGACATAAAATCTTGGATGCAGTTTTAGTGGGTAATGAGGCCGTGGATTCAAGATTGAGAAGTGGTGTCCCATGCTTATTGTGTAAGCTAGGCATTGAAAAAGCTTTTGATCATGTTAGTTGGGATTACTTGCTATATCTATTGCAGAGGATAGGTTTTGGGGAAAAGTGGAAGAAATGGATCAAATTCTGTATTTCTTCAATCAGGTTCTTAGTTTTGGTGAATGGCTCTACTTCAAGTTCTTTTTTTTTTTTTTGTAGTTCTAGCCGTTCGAGGAAAGGGGATCTTTTATCTCCATATTTATTTATTATTATGATGGAAGCCTTTAGCCAAATGATGTCGAGAGCTGTGGACAGAGGAATGGTCGGATTTTTTAAGGTGGGGAGAATAGGAGTAACGTTGTTTTTATTTCTCACTTACTCTTTGCAGATGATACAATACGTTTTTGTGATGCTAATGAGGAACAACTATGTTATCTTAAGTGTGTCCTTATTTGTTTTGAGGCTATATCTGGATTGAAGGTGAATGTAGCCAATAGTGAACTAATTCCAATTGGGAATGTGGATAACATTGAGGTGTTAGCAAATTGTTTGGGTTTTAAGGTGGGTGCTCTTCCGTCTGTTTATTTGGGCTTGCCACTGAGTTCTTCTTTTAAAGCTAAAGTGGTTTGGGATGGTATTATAGAAAAGGCGGAGAAAAGATTGGCTTCTTGAAAGCAGTCTAGGAATCACGGACACTCCGTTTAGGGTGCCATATCCGTGTCGGACACATGTTGGACGCACATACTCCTCGGACACACCGGGACACGTGTTGGACACGCCAACTGGCGTGTCCAATATTTTTATTAATATTTTTTCTAGTGGACATTTATCGGACACATCGGAAACACGCGTGTCTAACTATTGGTCACATTTTGGGACACGCTGGAGTTAAAATGTTATTGTTGAAAGTATTAAATAGAGTCTAATTTATAAATTTCAAAACTTTAAAATACCAAAACATAAAACACCAAAATTCAATTCTTCAAATCCTTAATTTGTTAGTAGTTGTATTATAATTGTGCACTTATTTAGTTATTTTCATCTTATTTTTGGTGATTTTTGAATTTTATGTTCACATACAAAACAAACAAAAAATGTATAAAAATATTTTTTTTTGCCGTGTCTCGTGTCCGTATCCGTACCCGTATCCGTATCCGTGCTTCTTAGAAAGCAGTAAGACCTTTCTAAGGAGGTAGATTGTCTTTGTTAAAAAGTACTTTGTCTAACGTGCCAACTTATTTCATGTCTCTTTTCACTATTCTGGCTTCGGTGGCGAATAGATTAAAAAGCTATAGAGCAATTTTTTATGGGGAAGTTTGGGGGAGGAGTTTAAGTTTCATCTTGTGGCTTCGAACAAAATTTGCACTTTTGTTAAGCATGGAGGGTTGGGTATTCGGGGTTTGCAATCTTTTAATCGAGCTCTAAGGCGAAAATGGTTATGGAGATTTGTGATGGAGGATGGTCAGGTTTGGAAAATTTTAATACAATGTATGTGTGGGTCAAGAGCTGGTGGTGGTCCTCTAATCTGGTCAGACATTCTTATAGGGTGAGAGTCTATAGAAGGGGATTAGGAATGGTTGGGATATTTGTTGTTGGCATATCCGCTTTGTGATTAAGGATGGTAGCAAAGTTTTGGCATGATTTGTGGTGCATAGACATTCCACTATTAGTAGCCTTTTTGAGCTTATATGCTATTACGAGTGACAAGGTAGTTTTTGTGGCGGATTATCTGAAGATTTCTGATGGGGTGGTAGCGTGGGAATCTCTTTTTATAAGGGATTTTCAGGATTGGAAATTTGAAGAGGTGGTTGATTTTTTTGACTCTCTGTATAGGTTTAAGGTTTCTAGTTTTTTGTATTTGTTGGGGGGGGGGGGGGGCTCATATGATTTGGGGGGCTAATGAGGGGAGGTTTTCTGTTTGATCTTCTTATGCCTTCCTTTGCAATGGTTTTAATAGTTCATTCCCTTGTTAGGCTATTTGGAAATCAGGTGCTCCAGTTAAAGTGGGTTTTTTTGTATGAACAACAGTTTTAGACGCTATTCTCACTATCGATAATCTGGAAAAAAGGGGTCAGATGCTTCCTAACTGGTGTTGTATGTGTCAGAAAGCGAATGAAACTATAGATCATTTGTTTATTCATTGTGATGTGGTTTGGCAAATTTGAAGCATGTTGCTTTCGATTTTTGGTATTTCTTGGGTAATGCCGGCCACAATTGTTTCCCTATATGAATCCTAGCCAAGAGGTTGCAAAGTTCATCTGAGGAAGAGAGTTTGAGACTTAGCCCCTTGGTGTGTGATTTGGTGTATTTGGAAGGAGCGTAGTCAAAGAACTTTTGAGGAAGCTATTTTGCTAGTTCATAGGTTTAAAGCTTTTCTATTGCATACTTTCTTGTTTTGGATTTCTGAAAATTTTTGTGAGTTTTCCTTGGCTTTCATAGATTTCATAGGTGATTTTGATGTTAGGGGACGGTCTTAAGGGGTCTTTCTTGTATACATATGGTGTACTTTGGTGACATTCTTTTTTTGTGTTGAATAAAACATATTTACTTATAAAAAAAAATATACGGTAATTTTTTTTAGTTGTATATCATTAATTTTTAATGGTTTTTTTTTAAAAAAAATTTCAATGTACTTTTATTTGCAATTTCTTGGGTAGATCATTAGTTTAAGAATATTAAATAATTTAATTTTAATTAAATACGTGATAAATAATTACAATTGAGATTAAAATATGGTAATAAATAATTACATTTTGAACAAAATGGGAGTATAATATGTGATTTTTGAATTTTTTTATATACAAGAATAGTGATTCGAAGAATGAATAGTGAAAATGAAGGTTTTGAGGGTCGGAGTACTAATGTGTAAAAGTATGACTCATGAATTTAAAATTTGAATAAGATGCCAAATGAAGATGAATTTGAATGTTATGGGTTGGAGATGCTCTAAAGAGCCCTTGTGGACAAAGGAAGTCAATGCACTAGTCCCCAACAATGTCCCATAGAAGGACTTCAGTTTGAACATCGCTGCTTAGACATAGCCCGTCTTATTTTATATTACACCTCGCCTATACCAGCACCTTGTAAAATATTTGTAGGGGCCTCACAAATTCATCAACTTCTCAATCTTGTAAATTCCTTCTTAGTAGGATATCTAAAACAGATGCTGGCCCTTGGCACATAATTCACCATTGATGCCTCTTTATGCATCTCAAGACCGAGAATGTTTAGGATACCCTATCCAATTCCTCGTCCCTACACCACCAATGTTGCTAAAATTTAACACAATATCTCCTCCCGCACACTTAATTGTGTATTTCCCACAAAAGCATCCCAGACCTTCTAAATGCCTTTCCAAGGCTCTCTTCTATAATATATGAAGACTCCCAAGGAGGTCAATTCTCCCTATAAGCCACCATATTTAGCTGTCACTACCCCTCTCCAGTTTCTATCATGTTCTCAATCAAAGCTCCAAAGTCACATCTATAAGAGTGGTTTGTTAAAGATTTCCAACCTTTTAATTCCCCAGCCATATTCTCTAATAAGGTACACATAGCATCTCAAATTACTCAATGATATTTGAACTCCTCTCCAATCACTCCCAAACGAAATCCCTTTGCATCTTCTTAGTCATTTAGCCACTGAGGAATGGATGGTAATCTAAGACATGAAATAAGTAGGCAAACTCAGCGGAGTGTCTTAATCAAGGTAAGCTCTTTTGATGAATGTTGCATTTTTGGTGCTGCCCCTCTCACCCTGCCAGTCTCTTTCGAAACCTCATCTCTACAACCCAAATGGCTTTTAACTTAAATGAAGCTCTCAATGGCTAATCAAGATAAGTGGTGGTTTGCAAACCAAAGAAATGGCTAATCAACGTTTAATACCTCACTAACTGAACTTAATTCAGACTTTCTTAAATTAACCTTCAAACCCAAAACAGCCTCAAAACATAAAAGCACATAACAATTTGAGACAGTGTTTGCTTTGACAATTTATGAATCATATTGTGCTGGGATAATGCTACTTTTGTTGCGAGAGACTGTCAGATGATTAAATCTGCCCATAGCAATGTATGCAACTTTACTTTCATAAGCATTATGTAGAAGATCATAGTTAGATGACATTCATAAGCTACTGAACTGGATAAGTATGTGCAATTACAACATTAATAGTACTATTATACTCAAAGCCTGTTACAGTTACAGGGATTGGCTACATGAATTTACTTTGTCCAGTTGGCTCTTTGTAAAGCCATGTCCTTTGCTAAGTTCATAGCAATTTTGTCTTGTTTGATTTTGGAATTATGAAAAATTTGTGAGTAAAGATTTTGTTTATTTTTCAGGCCACCAAGCGGCATTTATCTTCAAGGATTGACCGTGTTGATAGTAATCTAGATGAGTGTGCAGAGCTTACTGCTGCTACAAGAGAGGAGGTGGGACCAAATTAAAGGTTTTCTAGTTATTTAGTTTTTTCTAGTGGTAATAGTTTCAAGCTAATTCAGAATTTACTAAACAAACAGGTTTCTGAACTACAAGGAGAAATGAAAGTGGTCGGTGTGGATGTGCAATCTGTTCACCATGCAGTCCGAACTCTGGTGACTCATCTTTGCTTACCCCTGTTTATGAGATAGTTGTTGCATGTGAACTAGAACACTGATTTAACTTTTTCATGTCCAGGAGACAAAAATTAATAGAATAGAAGGGAAACAGGTACAGTATTGATGACATATCTTCAGTGCAAGATTAGAAAAATTGGATATGCCGTCTAATTATCATGGTTTTGGACTTTCTGGTGTATGTTAATCTGTGTAGGATCTCACAAATGAAGGAGTGAGGAGATTGGTCAATTACACCTGGAGCTTAGAAAATAGCAAGACCACAGAGCGTATTCAGGTACGAGCCTAACTTCATCCCATTCCTTATTCTTGGTGCCTCATATGAGATTTCTCTCCAACTTAACCAAATTTAGTTTCTCTAATCGTTTTCTCCTGTAACTATTTCTTTTGCTCTGCAGGAGGCTCCATCAAGTTCATCCAGGCCAGCTCTTGAAATGCCACAAATGTCACCCTCATCAAGGGTAAATATTATTTGCAGCCCATTTTATGTTAGTCTGTGTAGTTAGTGGTAAATTTTTTGAATTAACATTTTAGGGTTAATTACATCTTGCACCCTGCACTTTATACCAAATCCCACTTCAGGACCTTCTAACAGTTAAGTCCTTAGACTTCTAATTTGTTAAGATCAGTTTGTAAAATTGATAGGAAATTCACATGTGATAACTACGTGACAATTTTCAAAAGGATGAATCTGTAAAATTCAACCTTTTTCCATTCCAAAGACTCACCTATATTGCACTTGAGTAAAATTAGGAATTTTTTACATGAGGCCTAATTAGATTATATGCATCATAAAGTTGATTACAATCATGATTTTGGAATGATTTAAGAGGAATTTGTGATACATTATTAGGAAGAATTATGATTTTGCATCTTTGCTCGTTGAAAAATGCAACGTGCTTGTCATATGCAAATTTTTTTGTCTATTCTCTAAGTGAAAGTTAGCATAAGGTTGGCATTATAACAAATTAGAAGTGTAAGGACTTAATTGTTATAATTGAAAATGAAAATCCTGAAGTGGGAATTGGCTTCAAGTACAAGGTTAAAAAGGGTAGTTAACCCAACATTCTGAGTTTGACATGAAAATATCTTATAGTTATTTATTTTTAAAAATATTTGTTCTCAATGGCTAAGGAAATATGGGATTAGAGTATTGAGTATGACTTTTACATTTATGGATATTAGACTGAAAACATGTTCATTCTGTGGGAGGTGGAGGAAGCTTATTGACAGGAACATGCTCGCTCGTGTGTGTATGTTCCAAAAGTAGTTTGTCCTAACAAAGACTACATGTCAATGTCATGGGAACATATACTATTTTTCAAGAAGTTCCTTGTGGTGAATGTAAGCGCTTTCCTCAGGCTGGGTCAAGAAACTTTAAAAGTAGGCTCGCAAAAGCCTACTTGACTAGAACCACGGGAATCACGTTCTGTCCTCTTTTCAAGAAAAATAAAAAGTACTTTCATGCTTTTTGACTCACAATTTCTTTCAAAAGGGCAGAGAGAGAGAGATAGAGGGTTGCATCACTTCTTCATCTGCAACTTTCTACTGTGCTTACTTATTTTGTTTGCCTGTGCAGACTGGGTCTTTGCCTCCCCTTCCACCAGTGGAACCACCATCTCCTTCCACTTCTAATGGATCTCACAAGGTTTGTTTCTGTCCATTATGGATTGAGCCTAAAAAAATGGAAGGGTTGCACTGGGGGAACATACATATGTTTAATTCATATCTGCAGTGGTTCAAGTCAGTCACTGAAAAATGGAAACGCCTATATGAAGTTGTTTAGTTTAATTTCAAACAAGAAGAGTTGAGTCATTCTTTCACTTGTTTTGTATTTATGGTAGATAAAACATGGAATCAAATGAAGTGTTGGATCTCATAGATCTAACCTCTCTCTCTCTCTCTCTCTCTCTCTCACACACACACACACACACACACACACTATAATCTTGATTGCTTGCCATTTCAAGTTAGGTCTTCCACCTCTTTTTGGAGTCTGTATCTTGTACATATCAAAGTTGGAGTTTTATTAGTCATTTTCCATCAATTACTGGACTTTTTACTCTGTTCAGGGTTCATTTCTTGTACAAATCGATAGATAACGGCTTGGTTTCTGTCTTTCTACTTGATGTGGAATTAATTTGTTGAATGGTCGACATAAATAATCTTTTATACTAATTTGTCCTTTTCTGATTCAGCGACCTTTGCAAAACATAATCTCAGCGTCAGGCCTAAAGGTAATTGTAACCCTAATTATACGCGGCATCTTTCTCTGCCTTTGCAAGAACTAACATGTGGTCAATCTATTTCAGGAGCTTCAAGGAATTTCAGAAGTTGTTGACGCACTGAGCAGTCCCGATGTTTCTAATGGGATTCATATAACTGAAGACACAAACAGTGGGAGTTCAGGTTCAGGACTGTTTGGGCGGAACTTTTCTAACATCAGTGCTTCTCTTTTTACCAGAACCCGCAGTGCAGTGCAGTCCTTCAAGTAGACATATTCCATATATTACATTGTTTACCATTGAAACCCTTAGGAAATATAACATTATACTCTGTTAGGGTGGAAAAAAAAGTGGCCCTTCTGAGGTTAATTGTGACTGCCCAGAGTCCATCCCTTGGAAATAGGGTTTGCCCAGTTGTATAGATGGAACCAGACTAGGTGCTGAATTTTGTAGAGCTGCTGTTTATTATGAGGTTGATTTAGAATATTTCTTCTACAACTCCGGTTATAACATTATTTTGTCTATATGAATAGTAAATGGAAGGAAGGCAAAGGCAGAATGGTTAATAAGAGAGATCTCCATATTTATGTTATCAAGTGTCCATTGTGCCTGATGTGAAATGATGCATTATTCTCTTGCATTACATTGTGAATGGATTGAGCTGGTGGTAAAAATAAGTTTGTATAATGGTTTTTTTTTTTTTCCTTTACCCTTCTCCTTACCTTTTGTTGGGGGAAATATGAGAACATAGGTCTGTGTTGGCAGAATTTTTAAAATTATTTTTTTTTGTTCTCGGAGTTGTAGAAAACATAACTGAAAATTCGTTGTTCTCGCATATCGTATTTTGTTTTTTTGTTAGAAATATTAAATAACCCAACACATCTTATCTCAAAATTTTCAATTTTTCGAATAGAATTCTTTTTGCAAACTTTCATAGCTTCTATGATTCAAAAGTTTGAACTATGAACACCTCTTATATAAATGTTTGAGGGATGAATTTTATGCTGCCAAACACGACGTCAAATAAATTTAGAAAGAATGCTAACATAAGAGGGTTATTTTGAGTTCGGGGTTGGGCATAAGCAGCGGGAAAATATTGGGTGTCACAATGAAATTGCACCACATCAAATGTCGGCCACGTCAGATTAATGAAACTAGCTGGAGAACTAATGTCGTAAGAAACGTTAAAACTTCTCTTTGCCGTCAATCCCTAAAGATTTAAAATTTCAGCCCATTTGAAATTCGAATCAGTCCCGCCCTAAATTTAAATTGAAAAACCCTCTCTCATCCTTTTTTCCTATTCTCTCATCGTGTCACTAAAATGGCTTTTTCTCTTGGCCAAAGCAAGAACATCACCAGATTGGTTATGGTTTCTCTCACCTGGTACTTTGATTTCATCCTTCGTTACATCCAACAGCATTTGCATGCATCTGCATATATAGGTATACATACGCATATACATATTTGTGCGTTGCTACTTGTTTTTTATAGCTAGTTTTTTTTTTTTTTGTTTTCTTTAGCGAAGGGTTGTGCGAAAATATGATTGATTACTGCAAAATTTTGAAAGTGGATCGCAATGTGAATGACAGAGACTTGAGGAAGGCGTACAAGAGATTGGCCATGAGATGGCATCGAGCTAAAAACTCTTCTACGGAAGCTGAAGACAACTGCAAGCATACCTCCTAGGCCTATGACGTTTTCAGCAACCATCAGAGATGTCAGACACGATCTCTACTGCAAGGAAGTTCTCAAATCCTACCAATTCCCTCTGTTGTCACCACTGAAGCAGCAACAGCAACTGCTAGAGGTGAAGGCTCAGTTGCAATTAATTTTCGAACTTTTTGATGAATATGCATTCCTAGGAACAGCATGAAGCTTCTTTTGCTCAAACTCAGACCCTGTAATGTGTATGCCTTTGAAGCTCATGTAGCCTTAATGCAGAACCTCAATATGCATAAGCTGGAAAAGTGGTTTTTCACTCCTCATGAAAAGCATATGACTGACATACAAAACTAAATTGCAAAAGTGGGTTTTCACTCCACAATAAAAGCATGCACGACTGACGAAAAATTAAATATTAATTTCACAATCTGCCAATTGAAAACTAATCCAAACAATTTCTTTTGGTTCTATCCTTATTTTGGATCAAACAAAATCACAAGTAAATAAAGTTTATTCTGTCTTCATAGTAAGAATCTGTCTTCATCAGCCAAGAAACTCTTTGCATTGATTATTCGCGTAATCTGAAAATTTTTTAAAATTAATCAGACTAAATTGCACAAAGTGGATAAAGATATATGTTTCTTATTTTTTCCAAAGGAGATAAAGGAAATGAACAACAATTGAATGAATAAAAAATTACGTTGAGGGGAGTAATGTAAATCACTGATTTTCTGAACGCAGATGCTCTAGCCCATTTGAAAATGAATCCTGACATGAACATAGCATAAGTACCAACTAGAATTGTTTTAATACTCGCATCAACCATGGAACTAATTATAAATGCACTTGCATTATATATGTTTCTATTTACCTTCAAGAATTGCCTTCAGGTGCAACAAGTTCATGGTTGTGCTCTCTATCAAAGTGAGTGATCTCCCATACACCATTAGTAACAGTAAAACGAATAAAAGCATTACAATTTACTCGTGTCACCAATCTCCTAACCTTTTTTGGTTGAGAAGGATCACCATCGAGATAAGATCCAGAGCATGAGCAAACATAACCTTTTTTGGTTGAGAAGTATCACCATCGAGATAAGATCGAGAGCATGAGCAAACATAGCCATACTGCCGAATAACTCTCCCAATACGGCGAATATTTCCCTTTCGAATGTTAAACCCCTTACATATAGCATATTCACAATATAGATTGTAAGCTTCATCTTCATTAGTAACTCTCATTCCAATTTTCAGTTCATTGTCATCGTCATCATCCTCAATATCAATAGCTGTTTCCACCAACAATTTAAAATTACAGTAAAATAATATTGTTGCACAAATAATAAAATGATAATTGAGGCTGCCAATTATATGTGTTCTGTTTTTTTTTTTTTTTGGTGCAAAAAAAATACAAATAAAAGAAAAAACTATGATTAGGAGTAACCTGCAATGAGAGAACACTAAAAATACCTGCATTTTCATTCCCTTTAGTCTGATTCAACTCTTTCATTTTCTAATATATCTAAAGATGCCATTGACTTGGGTTTATAAGAAACACGACGACCTATAACAGATATAATAAAAAAAAGAACAAAATGTCATTAGATGTCTATTTTCTCATTGTAAACATAAGGACTGATGATGCAGCAAATTCGTGGCGGTTTGCCCTCAGGTCCGGGAAGAACTGCACTCCAGCCGGCCGGTGATCACTTACACAAGACCTACCGGTGTAATGGGAGCCAAAGGCCCTTTGGTATTCAAGTTAGGTTCAAAGTGTTGGAGAAAAAAAAGATTCTAGGGTTTTTCTTCAGGGTTGTGTTTTTTGCGTACCTACAAACGGGATAAACTCTTCCCCTTGTATGCTTGCATAGTAGTGGTAGGTGGTCTCTCCACGTGGCGCCCTCCAGTTGGAGTATCAAAACGGTGTCAGAACACTCGAGAGGATCATCCCTACACTCTAAGGTGGAGTGTGTCAGAACAGTGTCAAGAGAATGGGGGATGGTTGCAAGTACACGCCACGCCCACGCCCACGCCGCTGATGCGTGCCAGGGCGGCCGGTGTTAGAAGTGGCATGGTCGAGCGCCGACCCAATCGGTGAATAGTTATGGACATCCACTCCGCTCGAAAGGACGAGGACGATCATCCGAGGAGACCTAATCGGGGGACGACCAGGTGGATTGAGCGCAGCTCCAGTCTGGTTGGGGAACCATCATCACCAGATGCCCCCAATTCATCTAGCCATCTGCTCGTGGTTACAGAAATTTCATTGGACGGTCCGACCATGAAACACGGAGTGCATTTATGGCGGGGGCGGCGCAATAATGACGGGTGCTATTGCGTCGTTTCAGATGCCCCCACGTGGCGGGCAGGGATAGGTTGTCAGTAGTCGAAAAGACACGCCGTATCTCGACCGTTGATGTCCCATCACCGAAGGCCATCTGGGCCGTTGATTTCAAAGATGTGGGGGGAGTCTTGTAAGGAAGTTGCCCCTATTTTCACCTTCACTACTCTTTACCAAATACGCAGAGAGAGAAAGAGAGACAAAACTCACTTCGTCGTCCTTAACGTCATTTCCGTGGCCTCCGGCCAGCCGAAAAGGTGTCGTTCTTCGTGTCGTACCGCCAACTTGCTTCGGAACTCGTCACCAGTGCTTTAAATCGTGGTAAGCCTCGTTTCCTGGTTATATGTACTGGTTGATAACCCACTGTGTTTGGGTTTACGAAAAGAGGGCCAAAATCCTCGATCTCTTAGGGTTTGTTGACAAGCCGGAGTTTGTTAGGTCGATATTCGATGAAGTAGCCTTGTTATTCAAACCCATATTGCTTAGGATCGAAAATGAAAAATGGCTAGGCACTATGGCGAACCCGGAGCACATGAGTTCGGATTCTGAGAAAACGGACTCGAATAGGTATGAGGTAATTAGGCGTGAGGCTAGAGATGGGGCCTCTGTTAGCGGGTCCAGGAAATCTATGCAGGTTCTTGAGTCGGGTCAGACAGAGGCCGTCAACTCCGGTGCCACAGAGGGAAGAGAGTTGGGAGAGGAGGATCCTGGGTATGAGGTCGTTGGAGTGTCCTCCATTCTTACCCAAGAGAAGGTGGGGGGCCTGTGGGCTGCATATCAGATCCCACGAGGTTTGAAGCTCAGGATCCTAAAAAAGGATGATTGGGCATGCTCGACCAGGGAAGGCGAGATCACCGTGTACGAGGTGCATTGGCTAGTGGCCTTCGGATGCCCTTTCCTCAGTCTGTCAGGAGAATCTTACAATGGCTTCGCCTTTCACCGGGGTAGATACAGCCAAACGAATGGAGGATCCTGCTCGGCTGCTCCGTCCTCTGGCAGATCGTCCATAAAAGAGACATCACACCAGAGGAATTTCTGTTCCGCTACAGGCCAACAGAGAGGGGCACGGGCTAGTGGTACTTCTCGAGCAGGTTGAAGGAGTACAACCTGATCAACGAACTTCCTTCCTCAGTCAAGAACTAGAAGGATCGGTTCTTTTTTGTTAATCGAAACAAATGGGAGTTTCAACCCTGGGAGACTGACTTCTCTGCTCGAGTCCCCAGGCAATAGGGTTATTCGAGTAAGAAGGGTACGTTCTTTCTTTATTGAACCCAATTTCTTTTCCTTTTTGTTTTCAAGTGTTGGTGTCCTGACCTAGGTTGCCTTGGGTGTCAAGTCGAGCCAAGCCCAGAATATCCAGGGAGGTGAGGGCAGCCATAAGGAAGGTCCAGCAACATGAAGTTCATAGTCACAAAGATTTGGTCACTACTGAGAGTTTTTCGAATTACTTGCTAGGTCCTGAGCCCACAAGAGAGGCCCTAGCTGTTGAACGTGAGAGGAATGAGTGTTTGGTCGTTTGTAGAGTCCTTCAATGCCACCCAACTAACATTTCTTCTGCTTGCAGCTGGTGCGGTCATCGTCAACAGTCCGGCTCCTGCTATTGCCCCCCAGACCGTTGCTTCCACTCAAGATCAGGCCGCCGAGTAGATGAGTTTCCACATCGCTTTTCTGAAGAAGAGGAAGACTAGTGGGTCCGAGCCCGAGCCGAAGCAGCCGAAGAATGCCGAGATAGAACCGGCCAGGAAGGATGCCGCTTCGGTCAGAGCGGGTGAACCGAGGACAATTGAAGCGTCCCGGGTTCAGCCACCTACACCACAGACCAAGAGGAGGCGCAGTTCGGTCGCTACAGTCGAGCAGCAAGTAAGGGCTGAAGCCACTCCTCCGTCCATGAATGTTTTCGAGAGCCCAGAAGAAGCATGGGCGAGGGTGGCGGTTGCCGTGAGGGACACCGACCTCCAAAGGATCAACAAATATAACAACAACCGTCTGGAAAGACATAAACCATGATCTCCTCAGGGTACATGCTCACTACTCGGTCTCCTCTTTTCTGTTCCTTTGGTTTGTTCTGACTCGTCGCCTTTGCCAGTTTGTAGCTAGGAATAGCAAGATAGGCCATCATCTTGCAGGCCTAGAAAGGGCATTCAACCATGAGAAGAGTACCTGTGCGGCCCTTCTCGCCGAGCTAAATGGGATGAAGGAGAAGATCACAACTGCTCGTGCCGTAAAGGACGAGATCGCCGCTGTTCGCGCAAAGAGGGACTCGGTAGTGGCGGACCTAAAGAAGGCCCAGGATGAGTACAAAAAACTTGACACCACTACTAACAAGCTCGTACTAGATCTCTCGGCCGAGCAGGCTAAACGGCACGAATTGGAAAAGGAGAAGGCGGCTTTTGATAAGGAGCTCGTGAAGGCCAAGAGTGGAGCAGTGGAAGAGTTCGAGGAGGGGGATGACTTTCAGGCTTTGTTGGTGCCAGCCTTCCTCTAAGGTTTCAAGCATGCCAGAGGTCAGGCTTCAAGGAAGTTCCCCGGTCTAGACTTCTCTATACTTGAGCCTTCTGAAGAGGCTCCTCCAAGCGTCGAGGGGGTCGTGATAGAAGCTACTGCTCCTACTGTTAAGACGGGTGCTGAGCTTCAACCCGGTGCTAAGAAAGTGCCTCCTACCGAGGGGGCTCAGCAAACGGGTTCAGGGCCTCCTACTGAGGGGGTTCAGTAGAAGGGCTCTGGGAAAAACGAAGGGGTAACTGCGGAGCAGGCCTGGACCTGAATAGTCTTTCCTTTTGTAATAGTTTTTTTTTTTTTTTGAAAACGGGCATTTCGCCTTTGTACTCCGCCTTTCATTAGTGAAATGGGCTTATCTTCATATGCTTCTGTGTCTGCCATATTTTCTGAGTATTTGATTGGAGTGACTTGTAGAATGCTTGTAAGTACTAAGGAGGACTTGACCGGCCACGATAACTGAACAGGTCCAACATCTGGATCTGCTCGGCACTTGGTCGAGCAGGTTCAATACCATTTTCATTTAAGGCCCTGGTTCTGCTCGGCATTTGACTGAGCGGGTTCAACGCCATTGCCACTCAAGGCCTTCTAGCTCTGCTCGATACTTGACCGAGCAGATTTTATGCCATCGCCACTCAAGGCCCTCTAGCTCTACTCGGCGCTTGGCCGAGCAGATTCAATTTCTGTGCCATTGCCACTTAAGACCCTCTGGCTCTGCTCGGCGCTTGGCTGAGCGGATTCAATTTCTGTGTCATTGCCATTTAAGGCCCTCTGGTTTTGCTCGGCGCTTAGCCGAGCAGATTCAATTTCTGTGTCATTGCCACTTACGGCCTTCTGGCTCCGCTCGATACTTAACCAAGCAGATTCAATGTAGTTTCTACACAAGTAGGCAGATTCTGTGTCGACTTTATGTAGGCTGACAATTGTCGAACAATATCTTTTATTGATATTCAGTTGAATTACAAGTGGGAGCCTTTCAAGAGTAGTACTTCCTCAGATGCTCTGCGTGCCACGGGTGCGGGAGCTCCTTACCTTCTGAGTTCTTCAACCTGTATGTCCCCTTCCTAGTACTGCTGATCACCTCGTAAGGTCCTTCCCAGTTGGGTCCGAGCTTGCCCTCTCTGAGATCTTTAATTGACTGATTGACTCTCTTCAGAACAAGGTCCCCTATCGTGAAGTCTCTTGGTCGGACTCTGGAGTTGTGGTATTGGCGCATCTTCTGCTGGTAGGAAGCTACCCTCATGGCTGTTAGTAGCCTCCTTTCTTCCAACAAATCTAGGTCGACATTCATTGCTTCACCATTGGTTGCGGGGTCGAACTTCAACGTTCTAGGACTGGGAAGGCCGATCTCTACTGGGATGATGGTTTCGGCGCCAAAGGTAAGTGAGAACGGCGTCTGCCCTGTGGACACTCTCTCCGTTGTTTTGTAAGCCCAAAGGATGTCAAGGAGCTCCTCCGCCCGTAAGCCCTTGGCCTTCTGCAACTTCGTCTTGAGAGTCTTTAAGAGAGACCTGTTGGTAACTTCAACTTGGCCGTTCGCCTGAGGGTGCTCGGGGGGATGAAGTGTGGTGGCTTATCCTCAAGTCAGTGCACAGTTGGTTGAATTGTCTGCCCTCGAACTGTTTCCCGTTATCTGTGATGACGACCTTGGGGATTCCGAACCTGCACATAATATTCTGCCACAAGAATTTCTTCATGTTCTCCTCGATGATCGTCGGTAGGGCCTCCGCCTCCGCCCACTTTGTGAAGTAGTCGATCGCTACTACCGCAAACTTCGTCTGTCCTTTGCCGAGCGGCAACGATCCCACGATGTCAATCCCCCGCTGCGCGAAGGGCCAGGGGGTCTGGATCATGGTTAACTCCTGAGAGGGCAGTCTTGGAATGTTGGCGAACCGTTGGCACTTGTCACACTTCTTGACGAATTCTTGGGCATCTTTCTCCATGGTGGGCTAATAGTAGGCTGTTCGTAGTATCTTCTTGGCGAGGGACCGGCCACCAGAGTGGTTCTTGCAGACCCCCTCATGGACCTCCCGCATTATGTAGTCTGTATCTTCCTCATTGGCACAACGAAGCAGTGGCATGGTGTGCCCCCTTTTATAGAGTACTCCGTCCTGTATAAGGTATATACTCAAATGGTATTGAATCTGCCTCCCCTCATTTCGGTCTTCAGGCAGGGTTTCGCTTTCCAAGTAATTCCTGATCTGGCTCATCCATGAGGATTCGGGCACAATCTGGTTTACTTCCGGGCTCTAGATGTTCGGTTAATCAAAGATCTCAATGGGGACGTTTGGGTCAGGCTCATTTTATGAGGCTATCCTGGCCAGTCGGTCTGCCTCTTCATTCTGCAATCTCGGGACACGTTCCAAGAGTATTTTCGCAAATCTTCTAGCCAGGCTCTTCACCATTTGGCAATATTGCTTCATGCTATCTTCTCTGGCTTCATACTTTCTCTGGACTTGCTCCACTACAAGTTGAGAGTCGCTTCGCACCACTATCTGTTCAACCCCCATTCACCGAGCCATTCTGAGACCGGTAATGAGTGCTTCGTATTCTGCAACGTTATTGGTGGCAGGGAACTTGAAGCAGAGCGCGTATTCCATCTTGTAGCCATCCGGGTTGACGAGGACCACGCCGGCACCACCGGAATCATGAGTGAAAGAACCATCAATGTTCACAACCCAGTGACTGTCAGGAAGGTCGGCTTCAGGGGTAACAGGAGGCGGGTTAGTGAATTTTGTAATGAAATTGGCAGCAGTTTGCCCTTTGATCATCAATCGGGGTCGATAGTGGATGTCGAATTAACTAAGTTCAACGAACCACTTCACTAGGCGTCTTGACGTCTCTGGCTTGTGTAAAATGTTCTTCAAAGGCTAATCAGTGAGTACCACAATCATGTGGGCTTGAAAGTAGGGCATTAGGCGTCGAGCTACAGTCACCAATGCGAGGGCTATGAGTTCCTTCTTCGGGTACTGCTCTTCTGCTCCACGCAAGGCTCGACTAGTGTAGTACACTGGCTTCTGAATCCCCCCTTCTTCTCAGACAAGAGCTGAGCTCATTGCTGTCGCCGACACTGCTAAATAAAGAAACAATTCTTCCCTTGGGACAGTTCGGTTGAGCAGCGGGACTGAGCTAAGATATTGTTTGAGTTGACCGAATGCTAATTCACATTCCTCGTTCAACGCGAACGCCTTTCGTAGGATCTTGAAGAACGGAAGGCACTTGTCGATGGAGCTAGAGATGAATCTGTTAAGGGCTGCAACATGCCCTGCCAGCTGCTGAACATCCTTCGTCGTCCGAGGCCCCTGCATGTCGATAATGGCCTGGATCTTTTTTGGGTTTGCCTCAATCCCCCTTTGCGAGACCATAAAGCTTAGGAACTTCCCCGAGGCGACGCCGAAGGCGCACTTGGCGGGATTGAGCTTCATTTGGTACTTGCGAAATGTCTAGAATGTCTCTTCAAGATCCCGTAGGGGGTTGGTGGCCTCCTTTCTTTTCATCAGCATGTCGTCTATGTAAACCTCCACATTACGCCCAATCTGTGATTTGAACATGAGGTTGGCCAGCCGTTGGTATGTTGCTTCTGCATTCTTTAATCCGAACAGCATGATGTTGTAACAATAGAGCCCCCGGTCTGTGATGAAGGCCGTATGCTCTTGGTCGCGCTCCGCCATCCGGATCTGGTTATATCCTGAAAAGTATCCATAAAAGTTAGTATTTCATACCC
Organism: Euryodendron excelsum; assembly: GCA_033060915.1. Lineage (NCBI taxonomy): Eukaryota > Viridiplantae > Streptophyta > Magnoliopsida > Ericales > Pentaphylacaceae > Euryodendron > Euryodendron excelsum. Next base: position 15,008,193 of record CM065378.1, on the reverse strand, counting down.
TGCAGTAGAGTCGATGAGGAGGTCGATGGTTAGTAGTGGAAAACTGTCCTTGGGGCATGTTTTGTTCAAGTCGATGAAGTCAATGCACATCCTCCACTTCCCATTCGACTTCTTCACCATGATAATGTTGGAGAGCCAAGTGGGGTAGTGTACTTCCCTTATGAACTTCACCTGCACCAACTTCTCTGCTTCTTTAGCAACTGCATCATTCCTTTCCGACGCGAAGTTTCTTCACTTCTGCTTGACCGGCCTAGCCTCAGGATGGATGTTCAAGTAGTGAGCCGCTACTTGGGTGTCAATCCCAGGCATATCTTCGTGAGACCAGGCGAACACGTCGGCGTTGTCTCTCAGGAACTTCCGCAGCTGCTGCTTCAACTCCTTAGGTGCGGTAGCCCCGATCTTTACTGTCCTGGGGCCCTGACTAGGACATCTTCCAGTTCTTCCGCCGGCTTTCCCCTTCTGATTTCTTCCTTGTCCCTTTGCTCGAGCTCTTCGATGACCAAGGTCTCCCTGCTGGGTTCTCCTTTGAGGGAAGCCATATAGCATTCCCGTGCTTCCTTCTGGTCGCCCCTTGCACACCTGACCCTAGTGTCGGTCGGGAATTTGATCCGAAGGTGATACGTGGAAGAGACTGCCTTAAACTGGTTCAGGGGGTTCAGCCAATGATGACGTTGTACGCGGAAGGTGTAGTCCACAACCAAAAAGTGCACCATTTTCGTTGTCCGGTGCGGTTCCTCTCCAAGGGTGACTGGTAGGGCGATGGATCCGAGGGGGACCACCCAGTCTCTGGTGAAGCCGACCAGGGGATAGCTTACCAGTTTCAACTTCTCATGGCCAATCTGCATTTTTTCGAAGGTCCCCCGGAACAGGATGTCGGTCGAGCTCCCGCTGTCGACCAAGATTCTCCAAGTTTTGAAGTTGGAGATCACCGCCGAGACAACCAGGGGGTCATCGTGTGGTTGGTGTAGCTCGACGGCCTCCTCTTCTGTGAATGCGATCACGGGGCCTTCAGTCTTTGTCTTCTTACTGGCCGCCCCAACTAGCATTACTTCTGTTTCGGTTCGGATGTCCCGAATGTGTTTCTTCCTCGCCAAAAAGGACTCTCCTCCCCCTGTGAATCCTCCTACAATGACCCTTATCTCTCCAATGGGCTGGGTGGTTGTTTTTGTCCTCACCGGGCTGCGTCGTTCCCCTCACGTTTAGTCTCGGCCAGCCACATAGCGGCTGAGCCTTCCCTGTTTGATCAGGTCCTCGATCTGTTGTTTTAGGTCGATACAGTCCTCCGTATCATGGCCATGATCACGGTGGAACCGGTAATATCTCCTTCTGTTCCTCATGTTCGAGGGCGTCTTCAGAGGCTCGGGCCATTTCAGGTCTAGGTCATCTCTGATCTCCATCAGGACATCCTTCAACTTCGTCGTGAGTGGGGCGAACGTTCGATCCAGACTGTGGTAGTGCTCACGTCTCTCTTCTCCTCGGTTTTGCGCCCGATTGCCAATTCTGCTCGTCTTTGTCTCCCTTTCATCGTTCGAGGTTCCGCTCGTCCTCTTCTTCTCCGCGCGCTAGCCGCCCCCTTCGTCATTATCTCGCCTGGTGCTTATGGCATCTTCTGCTTTCATGTGCTTCTGAGCACGAAGCATCAATTCGACCATATCTTGGGGTGGTCTCTTCGATAAGGAGAAGGGGAGCTTCCTACTTCTAAGGCCGCTCATGAAGGCGATGACGGCCACCTTGTCATCCACGTCGTCCACGGTGAGAGTCTCCTAATTGAATCTCCCCACAAACTCTCGTAATGTTTCCTCTTTCTTCTACCTCACAATCAATAGGTAGGCCGCAGGTCTCCTCTGCCTCTGGGCCCTAATGTAATGGATTACAAAGAGCTTACTGAGTTCTTTGAAAGTGGATACAGTCGCATGTTTCATTCTTATGCATGCATGTCCTTATAAGGTGGAGATTTTTACCGTGTGAGCTTTAGAGCCTATTTATGGCCTTTGAAGAGTAAATCACATTTATTCAAGATTATTTTTGTTAATCCTCATTCATTGAATAGGTTCATTATATTTGATTTTGGTTTACATGTTCGAGTGTTAAATAGATTTATTGACCCCTTATACACTTTTGAAGTTTTGATTTATTGTATTCTTCGAATTCTAAACGCATAGGCCATTTCATTCTATTGAGCCATTTCATGTATATTTTTCTTCTTCTTAATGTTCATATGCATGTGCATAAGTTTAAAAGTTGTCAATACCAATAAATGCATTGCTCTTACATTTATAAAGTTGGAAGTGTATGGAGTTAAAGAGTAAAGAAAAAATATATATATATAGAGAGAAAGGATGAAAAGGTGTAAAAAAAAAAAAAATACAAAAGAAGTGAGGTGAAGGAAGATGAAAATTTTCAAAAGTGATTCAAAAGATTGAAAGTGCGGAAGTGAATGTCATTGATCATCATATGTAATGTGCATGCATATGTTAAAATATATTACCACTTTCTATCCTCTTAGATGGCTCTCCTTTCATTCATCACCCTTATGGCCTTGATATCCGAAGATACATGAATCTTTAATTCAATTGTGTATAAGGCATTAATGTTAATTTTCTAGATTATGCTTAAGCTGTGAATATTCCTTCATGAAGCTATGCCAAGTCGATACACTTACAATTTATTCGTTTCTGGTTTCGAAATTGCTCTACTTGCATGATTTATACATTTACTCGTTAAAAGAGCTTTTCATTGAGGGACCATGAATGTTCATGTTCAAAGTTGAGTGTATGCCTTGTGAGACTTGGATCGAAGCATCAAGGACATAATTGTACGAGTTATGAGTCATTAGGGTCATATGTCATTGGTAGTACACATCAATGTGTTTTATTTCTTCCATGTTTTATGCCTTTGCCTTGTCATGGTTCACAATCTAGGTGGATGGAGATTTGACTTGAATAAGGTTAATACATGTGTATATTTTTGTTTTTCCTCTCATACTTTGATATGGACTATCAAAGGCTTAGTTGGGGGGGTGTTGATTATTCTCAGAAATAGTAATCTCTAGGCCTAAATTGCTAGTTGATTAGTTGAATTTCAGTGTTAATTTAGTATTTTATCTCCTAAAATGCATTAAAACTCTTTTTGTGCACTTCTTACATGAATTGAAGCTTAAACTAAGACAAATGGGCAAATATGAGGATGACCGATCGATTGATTGCCAAACTTACCGATTGATCTGCGATCTCTGTTCGGATCTCTGCCGCAAACTTCAAAAAGGGAGCTTTTTCGATCGATCGGCCGTTCGATCGGTGACGTCGGAACTCCCTCAACAGATAACACAAATGCAAACTTCAAAGAGGTCGGTTTTGCGTTCGATCGGGCGATCGATCGCCGTTGACCGTTTGATCGGACGCCATCACTGATCGATCGGTCTGTACAGACTCTGTTTTTCTGCAGAGTATAAAAGCTGTATATACGGGACAAAGTGAAGGGGGTCAAAAATCTGTAGATCTAGACAGTAGGAATAGCTTCCAAAGGAGAACTTTTGATATTTTGTAAGGTTTTTTAGTTAGTTTTACTCTAATGCTGTGTAATCTTGTCATTTATTGCTTTTGGATCATTGTAAATGAATGTTTGATATATGAAGTGAATATTTCTCTACTCTTTCTAGCTATTTTCTCTTATTTTCTCGTCATTTTTTCTCACTTTCTTAGCAATCAAACACTAGTTTTACATAGTTTAATGGTAGATTTGTCTTCTTTTATGCTTTTTGACATGGGTTTTAGTAGCTAAATATCCCTTGGATGTGGTTATGAAGATCTACCAAAGATCTTCAAAGGGTTGAAAATGAGTTGTATGAACTTTAAAGTCATATCCTTAAAATTTCATGGTTCCATTTGATTTAGCATGAGATTCATTAGAAACACTTAGATTCATAACCCCTTGGCAATATTTATGCACAAATTAATGTTTGGTATAAGTATTACACATGTCTAAGGTTTGATTCTAAGCTGCCAATCATAGATTTTCTCTTTATGCTCAATCAAACAAAAACCCACATTTTTATAGTCGACATTTTCCGAATCAAGAATCCAAGGTGCAATTCTTGATTTGAGTTATAAACCTCTAATTAGAAACCCTTGTTGTGAATTGGTGGGTCGAAACAACCATGTTCAAGCTTTTTCCTAATTACATAAAACTAGATTTTATTGCCTTCATTAGTTATTAAGTTATTACATTAAGCATTGAACCACCATCACCTCAAAACCAACATATTTTCGCTCTCTTTTATGTTAGGAAAAGAAAAGAATTTTCATTTGCAATCTATCAAGATAAGTGTCCGTGCTAGTTGAGCTTTGTTACTATATTTGCAGAATTTCCTTGGGAGAGAACGACATCGGATTTTTCGATTTTTACTACATGCGCGACCTCCGTATTCTTGCAGAATGACTCCGGTTGTGAAGCACATCTGGAGGCGTACTATTAGATTCAAAGTGTTTGAGAGAAAAAGATCCTAGGGTTTTTTTTCAGGGTTGTGTTTTTTGCGTACCTGCGAACGGGGTGAACTCTTCCCCTTGTATGCTTGCATGGTGGTGGTAGGTGGTCTCTCCACGTGACGGCCTCCAGTTGGAGGACCAGAATGGTGTCAAAACACTTGAGAGGATCATCCCTACACTCCAAGGTGGCGTGTGTCAGAATGGTGTCAGGGAAGTGGGGGATGGTTGCAAGTACACGCCACGCGCCACGCCCCTGATGCATGTTAGGGCGGTCGGTGTCAGAAGTGGGCTCTACTAGCGTGGTCGGGCGCCGATCTGATTGGTGAATGGTTATGGACATTCACTCAGCTCGGGAGGGTGAGGACGATCATCCGGGGAGATCTAATCGGGGGACGACCAGGTGGACTGAGCGCAACCTTAGTCTGGTCGAGAAACCATCATCACTAAGAAGGACTATGTGGCCCAGGTAACCACAAGAAAATTGAAGCTAACATAATAAGTGGAATGCAGCCAAAATATATGGCAGATGATCCCTGCGAGCAAAGACCTATAACACTCCCAGATAAATACTAGAAGAGGAAACATAGACCTGCAAAGGAGCCTATTGAGGATAACAAAAGCCCCAGTAAGCGAATAGTCCATGAATCGATAAGGATCGAACAAGGTTAACATAGGAGTGAGAGGATAACATACATTTTGATCTCTTAAATCTTTGTTTTTTCTGATAACATTAGGGTTACAGACATTGTTGAGGTTGCAAGCTGCTTGTTTGACGTGGGAAAATCAAAAGCAATTGTTTGGCGGGCTTTGTGTGCTGATAACGGCGTTAACAAATTAAACTCACCATTAGGTTTTCCTGGACTTTACATCTCCAGCTAGTTTCATTAATCTGACGTGGCTGATATTTGATGTGGTGCAATTTCATTGGCTTGTTACACCACATCATCAAAATGATGCGGTGTAACCGTGACACCCAATATTTTCTCGCAGCGCTCTTTAAACCTCAAGCGAAGATACTGGGCTTTGTTAGAAGTCCTAAACGACCCGTGGAAGCTTTTCCCGCCATTTTTTCTTTTTCTCCTCTGCAACAAAAATACAGTCGGTGGCGCTGCTTTTGCTTGTCTTTAGATTTCAGACCGATAAAGGGGCAAAAATGGAAATCGTTCGCTCCCAGAGGAGAGCTCTCGCTGCCGCCGACGTCGTTCCGACTCTCCCTGTCTACCGCTCTGCTCCACAGCTCGAAGTCAGACTTGAAGATTTCGAGCTTTTCGCCATCGATCGCCTCCGAGGTCATTCTTTCCTGCAAGTTTTCATTTCCTTTCTTAGATTTTCTCGCTAACCAAACGGGGTTTGGAATTTTTGCATTTTCAGAATTTCTCATATCGTGTACTTTGTAGAATTTCTAATATCGTATACTTTGTAGAATTTCACTGTTGTAAGGAATTTAGTTCTCTTTTTATGGATTTAGGGTTTTACCTTTCTGGATAATTTCTGAAGTTTTCATACCTTTGTCTCAGTCTAGGCTTTCCGGGTTGGTTTGATGGAGTTTTCGCTTGAATTCTAGGGCTTTACAACTTCAATTTTATTTTTTGCAATATATGTTTTAAGGCTTTCAGTTTGCAATTTTTGAGTGTCAATGCTGTTTTTTTGTTTAAACTCTCGGGATTTGTTTTTGTCCGTGCAGTTCTTAAAGGGATCTCCGATGCATTATCCCGAGGAAAGAAACCCGATGAAATGAAGACATTGGTAAATTACAGGTTTCGGCCTTGATTGTGTGCTTCTGTTTTCTGTAGAGCTGTTTTTCTATTTGAATTACTGGGTTTGATTAGGTAGGAGATCTGTGGAAGGCAAATATGAGTCATCCAGAAGCATCTGAAGTTGTCAACAAAGACATCATTTCCCACTTTGTTCTGCGACTCGTATATTGTAGAACGTAAGTTTTTATCCTTGGATTATGTTTTGGGTGTGTCCTTGTAAAATTCTTACTTATTTCTAATTTATTTTGTGGTGCATTAGGGAGGAACTGAGAAAGTGGTTTCTTTCCATGGAAACTACCCTCTTTCGGTACCGTTTCCAGCTTGAAGGTCTTGATGTACAGGTATAATTTTTTGTTCATCAATGTCACAATTAATTTGTTATTCTGAGTCTGTTGCTGATTGTTTGTGGCTCTGCTTGGGGGTTTGCAGAAGGGACTGATGACAGAATTTGACCTTCCCTATAAAGCAGTTAGCAATTCAGAATTTGAGGTATTTGCATTTCATTTGATTAATTTTTTTGGTCTCTTATATCTCCAAATAGAAAAATGTGTTTTGAAGTCTAAGCAAATTTGAACATCTAAGTATATCAGGCTCTGCAATGTAGAATCATAGAATGCATGTCAGGCTTAACTTTAAAAGCCTCTTTGACATATTCTCTTTTTCAGAGTGTAAAGGAAAAATTGAGCCAAGTTGCACGCTCTATTGGTCCAGATAAGAACTTCGGTAATTGCTGTTACTTGCTATATTTACTTGTTTGCTAGTATTTATGTTGTGGCCTTCACATTTTTTAGTCATTTTCATGTGCAACACTTGGATTTGTCTAGCATAGTTCTTATTTTGATTGCTGTATTCGCAAAAGTTCTTGTTTGCTAGTATTTATGTTGTGGTCTTCACATTTTTGAGTCATTTTCATGTGCAACACTTGGTTCAAGAAACATTAACTCTGTCAGTATGATATTTCACTTTCCTTTGAAGATATGTCAATATTCTAACTTCCTTTTTTCTTCTAATTGTCTTTCCTTCCTTTGCAGCTGAGACGATATACTACAAGGTTTGTTTAGCTTACTTGAATTTTCCTTTCAATTGCAACAACTGCATTCTTACAGGGTGTTTGGATGTGGCTTTTTAGCAGCATATCGCTTAAACTTATGGTTTTTTTAAAATGTGTTTGGCCCTACACTAAAAAAAGTGGCTTTTTAGAACTAACTTAAGCTTGAAAAAGTCATTTGAAAAAGTGGCTTTTTACTAGCTTATGGCTTATTGCTTATAAGCTGTCTATCCAAACACCCCCTTAGCTTACTCAATGGAGTAGGTAGCTTAATCCATTCTCATCTTACTGTTGACAAAAGAATGCATACCTTTGATAGTAAAGAATAGAAGAAATAAGCCTTCCTACTACTAAATGGAAACAAATTAGTAGTGGTTCCTTTAACATTCTATGGGCGTCAATGAGACTATCGAATCTTTGCCTGTGTTGCTTTTCGGGTGTTTGAGAGAAATATATTAAATCTATCCATCATGTAATTGGGGAATGTGTAATGTGGGGAATTTCTGGTTGGTTCCAATCCATTCAACATGAGAAATGGGCAAAGAGATAATAAAGTACAACGGCAATCTTATGTGGGCTAGTTTAATTTGGACTATCTACATTATTTTCCCTTCTTATGTTACTGAAGGTGCCCTTCGAAGAAGTTCCAGAATTGGTGGCTGGTCGCCGAGTATTTATCCTGAAAGGGCATGCATACGTTGCTATGAATCAGGTGAATATCACTGTTTAGTCCTCACACTTGGCCCATTTCAAATTAGACTTAATCAATCTCATTGATGTTTGTATCCTTCTTCTATAGGTGATTTCCCTTGTTGTCACACAATTTCGCAGCCATCTTTCGAAGGCACTCGTGCTGACAAACAGGTTATTATTAAGTTATTTGGGGTCCAAATTATTTTTATTGTTTGATCGTAGAAAATATCTTTGTTAATTTCTGCTAAGTAATGAAGGGATACGTAATGTGGTTAGAGAGAGTTTAGAGTCACATGAGTGTAGGAAATGTCCATACATCCCCTGTTTATGTGGTCCAACGGTCCAAATTCTTTGGCATTTTTTGGATTGAGAACCATTATTCTCATGGAAGGTTTATCACTGAAGAAGATATATTTCTTCAGTATTATTTGCTCATTTTTTCTTCTGTCCATTGAATTCCTCATGTGTAAGAATGATGAAATTGAACTTATTCACATTAATGCATAAAATCCTATTTGAATCTGTATGGGATGGTAATTGTAATTGCTAGTTGTCATCATCAACATCATTGCTATATTTAATGTTGTTTCTCTTGCTGTCACAAGTACAAAGCAAAATCTTGTCCAACAATTCTGTCTCTCTGTCTCTCTCTCTCTGCAATACATGTTTGTTTGGTGCACACCTGTGTACGAACATGCTTTTCTTTGGTGGAAGTTACTTTTTTTTTTTTGTTTCAGTTTGGCAAAATATTATGATCATATTATTTTCTAAGCCTTCCCAATACCAGTTCCATGATGTGGAAATGGTTTCTTCATTAGTCCTAGTTTTCCTATAAGATCTGTTTTTATAAGAAGTTTTATTTAATCGATTAGGTTTAAATTTTTTCCTATAGCTGTACGTCTTTGTAAACCAAGAATGCCGGTAAGGTTTTGCATGTACACCAAGAATGTCGGTAAGGTTTCAAGATTGTTATGTTGCTTTTTTACATGCTTTCCATATTACTTGTTCTTATCGTCAAATGCAATCTAAGGCACAGAATTGCATTCTTTGGAATTTCGTAACATGTGACCTTTGCTTTCAGAAAATGGACATCCACCATTAGAGATCAAGAGAAGGATCGGTTGACTCCTGTGAGTATATTATTTATGAAGTTTTTAAGTTCAAAATCGGATCTGTTTCAACTTCCAGTGCCTCACTTTTCTTGGATATTTCATAGATTGTGGAAGCCCTATCCACAAGTTATCTGGGTCCTGACTATTCCCAGGTACGTTTTACTTTGGTTGTCTGCTTTTCTGTTACCCTTCAGTCATAGAGGTTCAGGTTGGTAATTTGATATTGACTGAATTGGAGTACTGATTTTGCAGCCAAGAGAATTTGCAGAAATATCTTTAAAAGACATAGAGCAAGTAGCTAAAAGTTCATTTCCTTTGTGTATGCGCCACCTGTTTGAAAAGGTACAGACTTTGGTTGTAGAATCATCGTTAGTGTTTCTATTATATGAAAAAGATTTTTCCTCGCTTTTTTTTATTTAACTTTTCCTGTCATTCCCCTCCCCCCCCCGGGCCTGCCAAAAACCTCTTTTTTCCCCCTTTCTGGGTGTAAATTTAATGTGTCCATACTACTCTCATGCAGTTAAGAGAGGATCATCATTTGAAGCATGGAGGGAGAATGCAACTGGGTCTATTTCTCAAGGTTACATCTTTCAACATGGATATGCAGGGTTGGTTGTGTTTTGCATGGGTATTTCATAGAATAACACATGGTGCTGGGTGCATGAAGTGCATCACCCACTATATAAAGTCTGAAGCCTCTTATTGGACTGTGTTTCACGCATTGATATTCATTTGCTCTGTTACAGGGTGCATTTTAACATTGACAGCCACATACATGCCCTTATTTCTTTTACATACCTATAACATTCTTACATACATAAACTTGTGCCTGGTTTGAAACCGTGCTGTACACAATTGAGTAATTGCATGTGTGATAATTTGTCAAAATTTCAAATTAGTGCAAGCAATTTTTTCTGGTTATTGTATATCATGTATGCACTGGATATCTGCAAGAAATATCATGAAGAGTTCACAAATGACGATTGTGGGAAGAAATAAATATTTGGCATTCATGTAATTATAAAATTATTTTCCTTAATCCTTTTTACCTTTGGAGTTGTATTTTGAAAAGTCTTCCCTTCGTTTATCTAGGGTGTTGGATTGAAGTTGGATGATGCCCTTGCCTTTTGGAAAGCTGAGTTTTCTAGTAAGGTAAGCATGGTACCATTAAAGTATTGTGCTAACTAATTACAGTTTAGGAAGCTTCTACTGTTTTTAATAGAACATAGATGTATAACCTTGCATTGTCAGCAAGTTGTAAATAGGGACAACACATTTAGCTACATGACTTAGTAAATTAACAGCATGTTTTCAGACATGAGATGGGCAATGTACCGAGACTGTTTTTTATGACAATGAACTACTCTTCTTTTTTTTTTGTGTGTGTGCATGCTTGCTCACACGCTCGTGTAAACAAAAGCACTGGCATATTATCTGTATATACTTATAAATATGCATGCTGCTTGCATATCACATGCCTTTTCTTTTTAATCTCAGTGCTTGTTGGTGTTTTGTTGCAGGTTGGTGCTGAGAGATTTGATAAAGAATATGCATACGGTATACGGCATAACTACGGAAAAGAAGGGAAGAGAACGGTAAGGAGTCACCTTAGCATGAGTGCCAATTTTTTCTATTAGGATTCTAAAATATATGCACTGTTGTCAGAATTGGGATTGTAGATTGGGTTGGAAGATTTTTTCACTAATTAAATAGTAGGATTTGGTTGGAAATCATAATAGTTTCAAGAACTGGTACTGAAATCAAAATTTGCTTCTAATTAAACTTTTTGGGAATGTAGAGTTAACATGCATGGATAACTGTCACGGGTTGCCACTCGTGGCACGTCTGGGGCCGCGAGGGACCTTGGCGTGGGGCATGTCTGAGCATAGTTGGCCGGTGGCATAGCAATCTTGTAATTTGTATTTTCAGGGATTGGAGTATGACTCCTCGAGGGGGTTGTTTCTTCCCATAAGATGGCTTAGAATGTTGTTACAAGGGGGGGCATGGTCTAGGTTATTATGAAAACGGCATTCAAACCCCCCAAGGGAGTCTAAGATTTGTATGCTAGCCAAGGGGTTACATGGGCGGCATGTTGGGCATAGGATGGGGTTTTAAAATGCCACGCTCCATATTCAAATCGTTTCGGAGCTTATGTTCATTCTCTTGGGTCTCGGTGTGCATTGCATGCCGTGTATCCCGTTTTGCGCCTTGAGTTTCCTACACGGCCGCTTTATAATGAAGTACAATGTTGTAGTGTTTAACAATTGCTATTCAGTAGTGCTTATTTATGACGCGGGGTGCTAAGAGCTTCATGAAGTCGTGCCTAACGGGTGATGCTTGGCTGACGCGCATGTCTAGTTGCACATGGCTATCTTGCTTGTGTTTCAAGAGGGACTAGCGCTAAGCACATTACTTGTCATGTGTGCGCGCAATTGAGAATGGCGTTGTTATCGCCTATAGCTTGAGTTAGCCGAAAGGCTTCAGCATCAGAGGTCCGAGCTTAACGATACATGCAGGGCATTACAGATGGATCTTGGACAAGCGCATATTCTTATGCCTTGATGTTTGAGTTTGGCGAGACTATTGCTTGGTGCATAGTCGCCTCACGGGTCATTTCCGCTGCGTATAATAATGGCGGGTCGCATTACTGTCACCGTGTGGTGCTCGGCTTACCAGCCCGTGACAATAACTCATGTACAGGTTGGAGTATGCCCTTTATAAGATAGGTACAGAAAGGTCTAGGTTATTATGATAAAACAAACCAATGTCTAATATTTGTATGTATGTATATAATTTTAAAATGCCACGTCCAAAGTTAGTCCATTCTCTTTGTATTAATTTGTGAGTTTCCTATTTATAATGAAGTCCTATATCGGGAAACTTTTGTTTGGCAAGTATTAGGAAATTGTTACATCCATACCCTTTTTTATGGATCCATAACCTCCGCTCTCATATGCAATGTGAGAGAAGTGGTTGTGGATCTAACAGAAAGAGGTGTGGATCACCAGTCTCCCGATACCTATTGTCCACACACACACAACATCATATTACCCTGTTAAATAAGCATTTTTTTTCATTGTATGGACATCTAAATTCAATTAATTGCCCCACACACCCATAATATCATTGTTTTTTCAGTTAATACCACGCCAGCTCTATATTATGCGCCTTCTACCTCATCTTCCTTTCTTTTATCATTCTATTTAATAGTTTTCTTTCTTCTTACTAAGCCAATTGATACTACTAATTAATCATAATTATTTTTCATCTCTAACAATTGTTATAATATATTTATATTATAAGAAAATTAGATTTTTTTTTATCATATCAAATTGTAAAAATAAGATTGAGATTCACATAGTTTTAAACATGAAAAATGGCCAATCAAATTATTATGTAAATCAATAGAAGTATATCTGAGGTTTCATGAAGAAATTAAAAAAGTTATACCCATTATTTATAGAATATTGTTAGTCATGCTCATTAGGATTGAAAAGATTGTTTTTAAATATTAAAATGTTGCTTTTGTGTTATTTGTAATTGTACTAACATGTAGAGGGAAGCATAAAGCGGGTGAGGCACTTGATCTAATAATTCTTGGCTTTATATTCCCTTAAGCACCATTAGGTGTAAGATTTTTCTCCTAAATGGTATCCATATCGCAACTTACTTTGTGCCAGGAGGTGCTAAGGCACCAGGGTCCTCGCCCACATGACCCCGAGGCACCTCCTCAAGGTCACCTCAGGAAATCTCCTCTGTGGTCCTCGCCCATGGTTTTGCGCTTAGCACCTCCTGGCACGACCATGGAACTTTTTCGTCAAGCACCCTCTCCATTGGGTCACTTCTCCATACTTGGCCATTATTCTCCACGAGTGTATCTCCGTAATCTAGGTTGGAAGCAGGATCTAGGAACCCCCTCAAGGTCACTCTCGCGGGAACCATTAACAAACAAGTGGATTGGAGGCTAGAGTTAAGGGTTGTTGAAGGACCTCGGTTCCTTGACCAATCTTAGAGAGAGAGATATCTCCACCAAATCACATCATCAGAGCAAGACTCTAAGAGCATTTAATGAAAGCTGAACTCTGACACCTGATTGAATTTCTGTCATCCGCAAAGGATCCGGACATAGAGTTGACATTTGGAATGTTGGTCCTCGGGAAACTGGATCTCAGACCTGAACACTTGCAGGTTGCAGGTCGAGAGCCAATCACTGATGGCCTCCCTCGTCTATATAAAGGGGACTCCTCCCTTCATCAACACATATCTCTCCAACACTTGAACAACAACGAGAGAATACTTCAAGATTTTTCTGGCTCCTTTGGGACATTGCCACTCTCTTTTTTCTTAGGATCGCCTCAATTCTCTCGTCTCCACCTCCGGTGGTCCTCCGTCTAGACAGTGCCTGCTATAACTTCTCAGAGGGTCTCCCTCTACCAGGTTTGACCACTCACCCTTAACGCCATACTTCACACAATAATTAACAAAAAATTAAGTGTTCCCATTCACCTCTTAAATTTGGTGTGATTGCAATCTGTATATCTTATCATTGTTTCTAGTGAGAGGGTACAATGGTTCTCTCTAATCATTTCTTTTAGGAAATAGTCCATATTCTCTCTCTCTCTCTCTCTCTCTCTCTCTGTAAAAATGCTGACCATGTTTTTTTTCTTTTTTTTCTATTGTTCAAGGACCATCTCTGAAAAATAAATAGATATGATCAGAAGTATACATATATGTGCATGACTTTGTTCTTCCAACCATCAATAGTTATTATCAACAGCAAAAAATGTTAAAACCTACTTGGCATTTTTTAAATTTCAAGTTTGGATATTGTGTTGGCATTTATAATGTAGAACTACATAATTTTTCCTTTCAACTTTAATCAATCCATTTTTAATATCTGTATGTATACTGACTCTACTCTTTGTTTCTCATATGCATCATGACGCTATATCACTAGTTAATATATTTGAGTTCTTTGCTCAGTTTTGTAATCCTTTCTTTAATTTCCATGGAGGTTTCCTTAAAAATGAAGCATGTGAGTAGTCCGACTCCTAAAATTGGTTTTGTATTGAGAAAAAGTCAAGGCTCAACATGTATAAAATGTTTCAAAGTTTACCTGAAAAAAGTAATATGACAAAATCTCTACTGTCCAAGATCCTATGTTGTAAACGTATTTCTAGTTAACTTATAGCAATAATTGAGGATTTTATTGTATTTAACTCTCAATTTTGAATTTCAATCAAAATGACTATGATAGGATTTTGTAGTCATATGATCCAAATTGTGGTTCTGACAACATTGAATTGTCCTAGGAATATTTCTCCCCATTTGTATAGTTTTCCGTTGATGTTGTTCATAGGAGTATCATTCCTTAAGCCCAGAATGCAAACAAGAAGCTTTAGCTTCCTCTGTGTGTATAGGTGATTGTCTGCTGATCATATTAAAATTTTCCTGGTGAGTGCAGGATTATACACCTTATTCTTGTCAAAAAATAATCTCATCAACTCCGGGTGTTGGAGATCATCATGGATGCCCTTTTCGTCATTTCAGGTCCACTCTTTAACTAACTATTCCAGTGCAATGAAAGCTTGCATTCGAGTAGGATGCAACTCTCTCTCTATCACTCACACACACACACAAACAAATCTACTTTTCTGTAATAAATTAACCAACTCAACTCCATGAGTGAAGCATCATTCCTCAATGGTAAAAGCTTTTTGGACTCTCTTATGCATGCTTCTAACCTCCTTATCAAGTTGCATCAATATGTACTGCTTGCATGACTAAATAATCTAAGTTAATTTCCCTTGTATATTCCTCAATTTGTGGCACCCGTTTGAAACTTGTGATGTTTTTGTTCTGATTTCCCTCTTTTTTATTTTGTATCAATTTATATATGTTGTGACATCTTTGTTCTAATTACATTCATGTACATGTATCTCGGGTTTGATTATTGACGTGTATACTATTTGAGGCAAAAACTAAACATTTTATTGAGAGAGAAGGTGTACTACATTTGGGTTTTATATAGACAGAAGAATCGAGGGAAAGAAAAAGGGTTAAATACACCTAGACCCCCTGAGGTTTGGCATATCGGCACCTAGACCCATCACCTTTCAAAAATAGATAACTTACACCCCCTGCCGTCACATCCTGTAAACAACTGTTAGTTTTAAAGGGTTATTTGGTCTTTTACTCTATTTCTATGTCTCAAACAGCTACAACTCATATGACTCCTCCCTCTTTCTCTCTCCTCTGTTTCGTTTCTCTCACTTCTCTTTCTTCCATTTTTTCTCTCTCTCTCTCCAGCTTCCCCTCCAACCAACCTGCCATGGCCTACCCTTTCCCCCCAATTTCCCCTCACCCTCACCCTCACCCTCACGCCCTCTCCACCCTTCCCGACCCCACCAACCCCTTTCCTGCAACCACAGGAGCTGGACAAGGTGTCAGATCAGTCACCGCCTCCACCGTAACAGCTTGATAACTTCTTCCTCTTTCCTCAGATCAGTCAAATGTAGCTGATGCTTGATATGTTGGGTGTATTCATCCTTCCGGAAAATAGTTATATATAAACACACATATTATATTATTGATGATAAAACAAAATATGAAAAAGAGATACAATAAATAAAAAGATTCCTGGAAATTATTTTTCCAGTTTTTGCTCCAATTTATGTTATTTTAATTCGAAATTAATTTGAAAAATCCTCAATCTTGTCGGTCATTATTAGAGCAAATGTTGAAGCATAGGTGTAAAACGGGAAGGAATATTAGAATAAGATTTTGTTCTCTCCCCCATCCCCAACCCACTAAAGAAAAAATGAAAATAAGACGATACTGTGTTCATGAATAGACAGAAGAAAATTGGGGAAGAGATGAAGCTTTTTCTATTTAATCTCTGTTTAAATCCTTTACTTCATCAATTTCTCTCAGCTTTTCTTTTCCTATTTATTTTCATTTTCCTTCCTTTTATTTGTTCTTTCTTACTGATATCCTGCTTGCACAGGCGAATAATTAATGTAACTGGTTGCAATTTTTGTAATTAATGCTGTATGCCTTTTCAGTTTTGGCTAATGCTTAACTATGAAATCTCATTTTGTTTTTTTTTTTTATTTTTTATTCAATGCAAGCACATTGCCCTTTTTTTCTATATTTTTATTGCAAACTGGTGGGCAAATTTGTCGTTTCATGCAGTCAAAGTGGTCAACAAACAGAAATGTGTTAACGGATCTAATGGTAGGCGGTCCCATTGCTGAAACACAAAACCTTATGGGGCATAGGTGCCTGTTTTTGAAAGGTAGTGGGTCTAAGTGCCGATACCCCAAACCTAAGGGGGTCTAGGTCAAATTAACCCCAACAATTTTTTTTTTTTTTTTTGGGGGGGGGGGGGGGGGGGGGGGGGGGGGGGGGGGTGGTAGAGAGAAGTTCTCTCGTTGTCAGTTACATATATGACTTGGGAACGGCTACATGTATTGCATTGTGGACTGTTACATATTGCCTTTCCACTTAAGTTGGAGGCAAATGGTAGTCATGTCTGACTTTTCCTTTTATCAAACCAAAAATAATGTGGTTGAGGCTATCACATGACATGACCCAAGCATATTTTTATAAAAGAAGTGACCATACTTAGAGCTGAAACGTGGATGATTTTGTGCATCGAACCAACCACTAGATTTAGTAGTGGTTTATTTAGTTTTATCAAATGCCTGCTTACTGCAATATGTTACCTGTATGGTGATTTCGGCCTAATGTTATTGACATTGTGATTCCACTTGACATTTGCCAAAGGGAATTGTTGAAAATGACATCATACTTGTGAAAATTAAATCAATTTGAGAGTAATAGCAATCAAACAATCATGTAGAAAGGATTCACATTAAGCCATCTGGTTTATATTAAGTTATGTACAAAATTGGAACTCAACCCTTGCACAAAAATAGGTGAATGGCAGCTTATAGCTACATAACTCATGTCCCTTTCATGTGACTGAATTTAGATATAGCCAATAGGTACAGAGTTCAGTGGTGATGATGCTCTGTGTTGATTTATGTATTAGATATAGTGGATTTACACAGCATTTGAAACCTGTTGACATCATGAGCTGACTAAGAGTGTGATATAGAATGTTTCCAATAAACCATTTAAGCCATCATAATTTGTCGTTACAGTGAGGAGAATTTGAGGGCTGCCCTTGGTAAAATTGGAGTTGGCAATCGTGCAGTGGAGGATGTGATTGATAAAGTGCAGAATAGACATTATCAGGTCAGAAAGTAGTATTTGGAGTTGTCCTTAGAATTGTTCCAGGTGCTTTAGTTTTTCTTTCTTTTCATATAGGGTGTTAATGTTTGTGAATAACTTATGTGCAGCTGGCTTGCACCTTGACATTTGAAGCTGTTCATGGCTTATCTTGTGATGCTGGGATTAACCATCCAAATCAATATTTCATTGACAGCCAAAAGATCCTGCAAAAGGTAAATCCCATTAGTGAAATTATATGATAAATTTAGTCCTTTGAGCAACTTGTCTGATTACAATCTTGTAATCACAGTCTCAAAGGGTACCATGGTAAGTTCATTGGCTTGTCTTTGTCCATTTTCTAGATACAATTATGCAGTGCATCTGGTCTACCTGCAATGAAACTGCCATCATGCCATATTAAGTTTACTTGTGCCCGGCAGTTATTGCACTTGCAATGGAACTAGGATCCAGCCAAATTATGGTTCAACCAAGTAACTCTTCTAGTCAGAACAGTGTCTGCTCACCTTAAGTTGCTGGGTTGGCCATCATATAATTATTATTATTGAACAACTTAAGTAATATCCAGGTATCTCTATTATTGTCTTACTGTTACTCATGGGATCTGCCAGCTGGCCCCGCCCTACAACTCAAATGCGAGATAAAAAATTGGCATTTAGGATGATCACCAAATAATAGGATAGATGTTGAAAGATAACCCAGTTTTAGAACTTACACTGTTTCATACTGGCGATACCTTTTTGTGCAAGTTCCTTTAAGGTAGTTGGTTTTGTTCTCTTCTGTAGGTTTAGCGTGGCACTAGGATCACAGACAAAATGAGTTGAAAGTTACTCTGGATGTGTTTTAGACTACTTTCTGTCCTCTCAAGTCTCAAAGCCTCAAGGGTGCAAGGCAGCCCTTGATGAGCTGGCTGAGGTGAGATTTCAAATACAAGCTTGGTGCAGTCTAATTTCAACCGAGACTGATTTTGTGGTATGGAATGAAATTTTCATAATCTTGAGCTCACTAGCTTCAAATTGGCTCCTTCCATGTTCATTGCCTTGGCAAATTAATGCACAACGGAAGTACAACTGATGTACCTACTATATATGAAATAAATGTAGGTTTTATTATTTTTTGGGTCTCTGGTTTGTGCTCAGATGGGGCACCCCAAGTTTATTCGAAGTTAAATTTGATCCTGAAAGTGAGTACGAGTGCCGGCCCAAATTAGGCATGGCTTGGGTTCTCGGTTTGCAGTTGAATGGCTGGTGTTTGGATAGTTTTGTTCCATTTGCAGGCCTAGAGTGCTGTTGTGGGCAAGCTTTCTTAAAACACTAGCTTTGAGTAGTTCTAGTATATGGTTTAATGTGGGTATTGTCATGTGCAGAACAATTCTACAGTGTAACGTGCAAAGAGAGGCATCACAAGGACTGGTAATGCTGTTGCCCTCTGCGAGTGTAAGTCTTTTTGCCACAAGCCCCTCAAAACATGCGCACAAATCCTCTCCCAACTATTTATGTTTTATTATTGTCGAACCTAGGACCTCTGGTCGAAACTTTACTTTAACCTAATGGTGCTACAATAAGGTACTAATTAATTGAGCAATGAGTTGAAAACCAAACCAACATTTATATGACACTACATGACACTACTTTAGGAATGTTCATACTGGTATTCTCTGCACAAGTGAAGGAAATGCTAGCACCCTATTGGTGGAACGGGTACGGGAAATATATAGACAGTAGAGACAAATATATTGGTATTTAAATAGCTTTGTTGTGATTTACATGTGGCAGACAGCAGATAGGTCCTTGAAAGCATTGGTAAATCTTTACGATGCTGGGCTTTTTACCAGCTTCTTTAGTACACAAATGCTGTTTGCTCTTTCGCACTGCAAACATGCATGTTCACTGTCTCAACTTTGTTTAAGCACTACGGTATATAAGTGGACATAACACCATAACCATTATCAGAATTCAGGAATAAAGGGGTGTCACAGACACAATCCTTAGGATGTCACCAACTCTACGTCCAAAGAGGGCGAAGATACTTTGATTTCTTATTTTGTCTCCATTAAGTCTGTATCAGTAACAAATCCAATTCAGCTCCTGTTGACTAAAGAAAAACATCTTTTTCAAAAAATTTCCAAACCCGTAAGGTTGATGGATGCCACCTCCATGGTGGGCTCATTCACACTACCAGTCCTCTTGACGTAGAATAACAATAAGCCATTAACTTTTCATTACGTAAATATGTGCTTTAAAAGGGATATAGTAATCACTGAACCAAATAATTAGTGAAAGATTGCGATATTCTCTTGATTATGCAATTTAGTCATATTTACTTGTTTCCAGATGATAATCTCAAGCGAGTTTTCATTTATGCAGATGGTTCTACTCTAATGTTTAAATATATAGTCAGTGTAGCAGTAAGCAGATGGTCTATCCCGAGGGGATAAAGAAAGGAAATGTTCTTTGCAATTAAGTTGAGTGTGCCTGACTTGTTTCTAATGTTATGTCAGATGCAATATGTCTCAGCTGTAAAAGTTGATAACTAGCTTAATAGAAGATGCTTTTTTCCATTGAAGATGTTACAAGTTTGTAAGGTGGTACAAGTTATGTTCGACTACATCACTATTTAAATGCCCAATTTCCAATTTATAATGTTGTCAGTGTGGAGATTGAATTTACTTAATGGATGTCTTTTACTTCAGGGTAAATAGCACCGACCTTCCTGGAGGTATTTTATAGTTTCAGACAATTCCCCTCAGGTTTCTAAAATAACACTAGACTCCCTTGCTTTATTTAATAATATGTAATGACCTCCCCCTCCGTTGTATTGCCGTTGAAGGAATGGATGGAAAATGTTATCTATTTAAAATTTTCAAATGTCAAGATTGCTCTTCCCAATCAACTTTAATTCAAAATGATTTACATAAGATTCGTTTAAATTAATACTAAATAAATAATCTCTGTAGATTCTAATCATGTTACGCCACCTCATTATTTATTCAATTAAGCAAAGCTTCTATCTTCCCTCACTGTACACAAATGTATATACAGCAAAACACACAATGGACACATCACCTCCACCGTCACAGCACACGTCCACCATCATTAAGAAATATAGATCATTTCTCTGTTCTTCCTTCAAGTCTTCTCTTGATTTGCTGCAAATTCCACCATTGCAATCAACCATTTCCCAATCAACTAAATCCCACCCCACCATTGCAATCCAAATTCCACCTGCAATCCTACTCTACCACAATCACTTCACGTTCTTCACTCTCACAAGGCATACATATATGCATATATATATATATATATATATATGTATATATCTATATCTATACTATTATAAAAAATGAACACCTTCATATTGGTAAGGATGGAGAATGCTATTTAATCTTCATAAACAGTCTTAAAAAGTTAAAAAAAATTAAGTACAAAAAACTTATCGCTTAAAGGACAGTATAATAAATTATGAAATTAGTTTTTAAACCGCTCTTCACATTGGCACAAATTAATCTCATTCATGTAATGATCTTGATTTGTTCTCCACATTTATTCAAATTGATCTTATACACGTATTGGGTACCGTTCTAGTGTATATATATATATATATAAGTGGAGAGAAACGAGCATAAATAGAGAGGAATCGACTTTTGAAAGCACCACCATGGAACCCACTCCACCACTTTAGTGGTGATGCTGGTAGGATGGTGCCGTACTGGAGGGAGGACTTGGGCTGTGAGTGGTTTGCGCAAGTGATGGTGACGGTGAATCTTGATCGGATGGTGAAGATTTGTTTGTTGGGCCTGTTGGCTGAGAGAGAGAGAGAGAGAGAGAGAGAGAGAGAGAGAGAGGTATGAGTCTTGATCGGATAGCTAATGGTGGGTGGTGAGGTTAGAGTTGATTAGAGGAGGTGGGTGTTTGGTTTCAGGTTTTGTTTGTTATGCAAGAGTAAAATAGTAAAATATTGTTTTTCCTAAACATCGTTTAGAGAACAAATTTGAGAGGCATTGTCTGATACCTCGAGAGAGGTCATTGTAATGTACCCTTTACTTTATTAGCATAAAATGGCCGGAGAAACCTCGTCTGATATTTTTCAATAAAGTGATACAGCAAAGCTGCATGAAGCAAAACTGTTCTTCAGAAATTTTTCTTTCTAATGAGGGCTCTCTCTCCTTCTCTCTAATAAGTGGGAACAATTCAGATAACTCTAATAAGCCTTATGGGAAGTGGAGGGAGCATCTCTTTTAGTGGGATTTGGCCATATCATTAACTTTTCGGGTGTTACTTCTTTTAGTAGTCTGCAGGGGTCCCTGGATCCTCAGTTTCTTTTACAATATGGCATGTGATATTCTTGCCAAGGTATTATGTGCATATGATATAGATATATAGTGCAACTTGTTCAATTAGTGTATGAAGTATATTATGATCTAGTGATTTTTTGCTAACTTGTTGAAGTTCATTAGGACCTCTTGCGCGCCGGGCGTGTTTGATTTCATTTTTGAAAACTGTTTTTTTAGTTCTCGAAAACTGATAAAAAAAGTTTTGTTTGTCAAACCATTTCTGGAAGCTGTAAGTTTATTCATTTATTTACTATTTAATGTTGAAAACCTGACTTTTAGAAAATAATTTTAAAATAACTTTATAAATTTTGTTCCTGAATTACGTTGAGTGTAGAGCGTAGTGCAGGAGTTCATGAATCATAATCCACCTAGCAAAGTGACCTTACCCCGTGGAGTACTAGCTGGCCTTGTTATAAGAGATCATGTGTGGGAACTAGTAATTAAATGAAACATGGCTCCCCTATTTTCTCTATTCACTTATGTTTTATATAGTTCTGCAAACTGGGTGTCGTGTCATGTGGCTGCCAATGTATTAAAAGACACTGAACTATGCACTTCACTTTCAAGTTGCCAAACCCCTGTTAGATGTAACATCTCATCTGCCTTCAATCCTCAATCCTCTTACCAAACCCAGCTCTGTTATGAGCACACAACGACAAAGGCAGGTCAATAACATTCACCATTGTTTTATTTTATTAAACCAAGTTTTCGTCCGAGGGCCATCATGTTTAACCTTAAACACCTCCCATAATGAAAACACACAATTGGAGAAATATATATTTTCAAAAGTACTCACAAACAATAATCTCGGAACGCTGCTTAAAATAACTGCGAATTCAGGATTAAACAGCTTTGTGATCAGGATTATGGATTGTAGTTACTATCCAAGTAATGCTATTAAGTTCCAGATAAATAGTTTTGGGTAACAAGTTTGTCTTCGAAACACTTTACTCCATTGTAGTATTAGTGAAAATTATATGATCCAAGTGAAAATAGATCCCATTGTGATTTGAATTTAATTATAAGATATATTTTTTTAAAAAAAGTTAGATTTAATAGCAATTTTGTTACGAGGGTATTTGCATTATTTCAACTCTCAAAAGTGAAAGTTGATTTTTGCCATTTTATATCAAAATAAAGGGTTGTGCTCCTTAGGATATTTTTGTCATTTTACTAAATTTATTACTGTTTTATTCATTTTGCAAATAAGTCCAAACTATAATAGATACTTATGTGTTTACTTTTGAACAACAGTGAATTTATTTAATTTTTGCTCGAACTACAAAAAAAATAAAGTGTAATTATTCTTATAAATTAATGATTTAAGTTGATCAACAGAGACGAGAATAAGAATAAGAGGATAGTCAAAACAAGAAAGCTCAGCAGAAAGGGATGGCAGCCCACATGGCTCACTCAATTATACGGCTGTGTTTGATAAAGATTTATGAGGCATCATTGGGCTACTGCATTTTCCACCTGTGGCAGTCAAAAAATTATTGAATGATAAGCATTTTTGGTAAGAAGAAAGCCAACTTGCTTTCTTTGCCAAATTCAAGTCTGCCAAGTTCTTAAAACCCATGACTTCCAGTTCCAACTGCCCAAATACTTTGTTGCTGTGATGAGTTTTAATTGTTAATAAGAAAGGGACCGTTGCATTATTGGAATAGTATTCATTGGACACATGAGGAATTATTTTTTATTATTCTTAATAGGAAATTGGTACAAGAATTGATATATGTATGTATATTTTGTGTACACAGTCATATATCCACCAGAAAAATGAAATGATAGTGTTTTTTACGTACTCATTGTTTTCAGTTTCTAAAAACACACCAAAACAAAAAAAAAATTTGAAAACCATACCAAGCAGTTGGACCATTGGGATGTGGCCACGTGTTAGATGCTGGCCAACTGATTATGATCATCACACTTATTGTGACTACTAATGCAAAAGACACCACTTCGTTACGGCTTTAGGCCAATGTATAATTTGCCAACCCCACCACCACCAAGAGACTCTTGGATCTTTACACGGGATCCCAAGGACAAAAGAGATTGTGACGTCTCGCAATGACAACTAGGCATAGAGTCCTAGACTTCCTGGATGAATAGAACTTAGCCTCTCTCTCTGTCTCACAGTCTAGGAAGAGCCCAGTAAAGTGATACTTCCCAAAATGGCAATATGGTCCACGTGTCATAATTGTTGACGCTGATGTGTTTGCCTATTTTGGGCAAGAGATGTGACAATAATTTTGCTGGTGGGTCCCACCGCCTTCAAGCACCCTTGCCCATCAGAATTCTATCAAATCGCCATGGTCCCCACCTAACAATGGAATAGTGGGATTGAACTTTGTTTGCGACTGTATTATTTCAATTCCCACGGACAAAAGCAAGCCTCTTTAGAGACTGAAAGGCCAATTACCCTTTAAGGCCATGTTCTCTGTTTGGGAGAATTAGCTTTGTTAAAAGAATTAGCTTTGTTAAGCTCCTCTAAACATCACAAGGGTTGCAAGTTAGCTTAAATGATGAAGCATCAATTCAAGGGTATGATTATACAAACTCTTATTACAAAGAGAGACTAACATGTTTACGAATTAAAAGATGAATTATGTTTAACTTCATAAATTAGAATTTAACAAAATCTAGGCATTTTGTCTAATTTTTAAGGCCATTTACTTGGCGTTAACGATCATAGTTTAGAACAGCAAGTGAGAGAACGCGAATTTGAATTCTAGGCATTTTGCACGAATCATGTTTGATTTTTACCTTTACTTCAATCTTTTGAATGAAAAGAAAATGAAAAATGCTATTCTTCTAAAATTATTGTACAGAATTTTATACTAGAATAATATAACAATGACAGTTTCGTAATTAATATATACCTTGATGGGTTATTTATTATAAAGTGATAGAATCACAACTTAAATACATCATTCTAGTAATAAATTCTGTATAAATTTTCTAATTGTATAACATTACTCAAAGAAAATAAGTATTTGTATCCACACAATCTTTTTATTCTCAGAAAAAATGACCTAGGTTTATTCGTATTCACACAAAGGAATTACCCAACAGGAGTTTCACAAAGGCTCTTTTAGGTCTAGTCTACCCTTCTCAAACGCGTATTCTTAAGACAACCACTCGTCAATGACCTGCTATTCCTCTTTCTTTATGTATTTTCTTTATTTCTTCTTTCATTCTTATGATCAAAGGCAATTGTACCTTACAAATAATTAGTTGGCATCACTCGAATTATCTTTTGACCAAGGGGATGGATTCATCCAATCTTTGTGATCGATCATTTGGTAGAATTTAACGGTGTCGGTGGCAGCACAGTTTCGTAGAAGTGCACGTGACAAGAAATGGGTAGGAGGATGTGACCTTAAAACTTCTTTTTTAATGTTAATAAATTTGTCAGATCCCTTGTTCACATATAAAAAAGAAGACTCAACAGCGGAGGGTACCCATGTCAACCATTTCGGCTTCGATTGATTGATGAAGGGAGGCACTATCCCTTCTTAAGGGTACTATACGATGAAGGGAAAAGAATTCAGTTACCCTATGCTAAGGAAAGGTAAAACTTTGGTTAAAGAAGTGAATTTAATGCATCAACTTACTGAAACAAATGACAATATACCAAACCAACTACATACCTTTTCATGGTGTTCTAGTCCCAGTTGCAAATGTTTCAATCAAACACCAAAATATTTTCGGAGGTTTTTGACATTTCACTCTTGAGTAAGCCATTTGTTCACAGGTCTCTTGGGAGAACACGATAGTGGGAGTACCCACTTGCACACTCTTGGTTCGTGGTTTGCAATCCTGAAAGCATCAATTTCTCACCCATATCGGTTTCTTTGGATATCAGCACCTGCAAAAAAAAAAATGTAATTTATTTATTTATTTTTGCTGATCGGGTGTCCGGCTCAATTTGCGCGCAGCTAGATTAATTTCACAGTCTCTGTAGTCTCCCTGTCTCACACAAAATAGATAATTATTGGGCCAAAAATCCTGATGGTAACCCCAAAAAATTAATAGCACCTAAGGAGTTTTAAACCTGAAATCTTAAAGGAAACAAACTCTAAGTTCCAAACCTTGACAAAATATATATATATATATATATATATAATTCACTCATTGCAAGCAATAGTTGGAGTTTGTGTCTATTGGGTCATTAATCCACCCCAACTTTGATTTCTTATTATAGGCTCCTTGCTTTGCATTTATGCATGTCCTACAAGTTTTAACTTGTATCGACAGTTCACAATATGGATTAAAAATTCGAGTAATGCGGTAGAATAAGAAAATTCGTTATAAAATTTATCATTGGAGTGACGTGATTGAATAAAAGTTATTCACTGTAACATAATATATCTATCATGATAGCTCTTAATTAATTATAAAAAAACTAATGCATTACAACTAAAAAATTCATATAGAGTGAATTACCAGAATGATATGATTGAACAACATCCATTCATTTTAAAATAAAATATTCATCATGATGATTTTTAATGACAACAATGTAATTATCACATCATTCTGGTGGGATTTTATGTATAAATTTTTTTAAAAAAAATAGCATTTTCTTAAAAAAAATTTCACTGCCACATCATTCTAGTAAATTTTTTTGTATACACTTTCTAGAAGAATAACAGATTTTCCTAAGTTTTTTTTTAGTAGAACTGCCCTAATCTTTTCCTATTCATACGTATATCACATGATGTGTACTAGTTTTTCTTGAGACGAGGGCATATATATAACTAGATAGCTGAGGTAACCAAATTGAGTATTGCATTAGGACATATCAACCTTAGGGCTAATGATCAAGATGGGCAAAATTGTGAGAAGTACTTTTCATCAAGGATCAAAGAAGTGCATGCATGCAGCTGAGACTCTAACAATGGGCCACACCAGATCAGAGCTTCGAGCTTAGGCTTTCTGTGGGGCCTGCATTCTTGGTCCCCCCAGGCCACCTACATTTGTTTTTGCTTTCATTCAACTGCATGGGTATTGAATGTTTCCTCATGCAAGTGCAATCAATGCTTGATGGAATGTTGCTAAACATTGGTTTATGATCACATGATCACATGGCCAGTATGTACATCTCGTATTCCTTGTGCCAAGAACCAACCATCAAGATCAAGTTTTCGCAATTTAGAGTGCATTGCACAGCACTCGATCATTCCCTCCCCAAAGAAGATAATTAGTAAAAAATCTAACTAATGCCTGTGAGGAGTTTTAACATGTATCTTGGACATGGCCTCATCCTATTTTATTTGGATTTGGATATAGGTATCAAGTGCAGGTATGTGTCTATGTGTCAGATTTTTTTAATTCTCATATTTAAGGACATTTAGACGAGGAAAGATTTCATATTTATTAAACATTATTTATTAATTTATGGTAATTAAAAGGGTACATAAAATAAAACAAAAGTCTTATGCATAATTTTATGGTTAACTCAAATATTTTTTTTTACAATTGTTGGATGCATATCTAACTAGTCGTATTATACACATATCCTATACTCTTGTTCGAATGTCAAGTGTTCAACACAAGTATTTCATAAATTTAAAAGAGTAACTACAATGGAGAATGGTACATGAACCCATGGTAAGAGCAAATTCCCTCCATACATGCAACAAAACTAGGGCTAAGCTGCCCCTCTTTAAACCCTAATGGATTAGGGCTTCTATAGGTTCCCAAAGTAAAATTGTCCTTTTAACCTTCCTACAATGACTCTGTACCTAATCTTTTTTCCTAAGAATATTTTGAGTGGGGTATCCCTACACTTTGAATCCACTGCACCCACAATGAAACCAGCAAATTTTTCTATATTCATAAAAGAAGCCAAGTAACTTGAACATGTGCATAATCAAATTTAGATGGTCATTAGTTCATGTGATGGCTATTAAGTTAAATGGGACGCTCAATTATTTGGACTTTTGGATGCCCATTTTAAGTTTTATAATTTGTTTGGTTTGCATTTCAGTAGTACTTTTCATTCTCCGGACGTAAGTATTGCTTCAAACTCAAACAATTTTTGCATTCAAAAGCAACACAGCAAGAAAAAGAAAGTTGGTTCCATAATTGAACCAAACAATACTTTTAGTAATCCATTACACTTGGTTAAATCAAAGGGTTCAAATATCATTTGATTACACTAGAGATATCTCTTTTGTTCTTCCCTTACATTAATATATTTTGCTTTTCAAAAAAAAAAGAGATATCATTAACCAACTAGCAAGTATGCAATGTACAACTAAACATATATTTCATGAAGCCTAAGTAACAATTGTTGTGACAATTAAACCTCCATTTTAAGCATTTTCCCCTAAGATTTGCCTTAACTAGAACATCCTCCAGCCACTACTAAACTATTGTCTTATTAGCGTGAAACGAGAGAGAGAATTCATGGTCATATGGTCTCATTTATTGGACCATGTTCTCAAATATGTTTCATACAATTTATCTAATAACCACGTACACATACTTTACATTGAAAAAACATTCTAAAACATTTTCTTAGAATATACAACATACACAAACACCCAGAGAGAGAGAGAGAGAGAGAGAGAGAGAGAGAGAGAGAGAGAGAGAGAGAGAGATTTGATTAAGGCTTTATCAATCACTCGAAAAAGCCGATGACAAAATGCATTAGAAAGCGGTGGTCCTTACCCTCCTATCGAAATTATGTAATCGACCCTTCATTCAATTGTCTAGCCACAATTATATATTGGCCCTGTAGACCAAGTGGGATTTGGTTGAGCTCTCAATCACGAAGTTGGGAACTCAAGTTCCTCTATCTTGTCTCATAAACACATTTTCTTTTCCCCACTTCTTATTCAACCGCGTCTACTTTACGGTTGATTTTGATTCTTTTTGTATGTCAATTTGAGGAGAGAATAAGAACCTTTGCTTTTAAGTGAAAAATGCAAGATGAATCATTAAAGAGAAGACCAACTTTCTTTCCAACGTTCAGTGTGAGTCAGTGCTAACCTAAAGAATAAACCAGGTTAAGATGATTCAAAGTTAATCGATAGGAGATGTTCTTATTTCTACTTTGTTTTCTTTTTTTTCTTGCTTTTTTTAGAGAGAGAGAGAGAGGTAAAGGGCGAGGAAAGAGAATGAGTTAGATAACGTGTTTGAATTTGGATTGGCTTCAAAGTGGAAAAAACCAGAGAAAGGAGAAAAAGTCCTTTTGACTTTTTGGAACTTGGGCAAATCAACACTTGAGTCTTTGACCGTTGTGCTTAAATTATCACATTTTTCACATCGTTGAGTTCATAACATATTGTGTGGAAAGGCAAAAGTTTTGAGTCTCTGAAGGGGTGCGCAACTTTTATTTTGCACTTTGCGCGTCAAAGCAGTAGTGGCATGAGCTCATGAGTTCATAACACATATATTTGCAAACAGATACATATACATGCATATATATGTGCAAGTAGGGAACTAGAAATTTTATTCAAGGGGCCTAAGGTAAAAAATTTTAAATTTTTTTTGTTTAAAGGTATTTTTTTGTTTTTGTTGAGGGGCTAACAAAAAATTTCTTGAATTTTCAAAGGCCAAAGTAAATTTTTTTAAAAAATTTTGAGAGGGCCAATACATATTATTTTCTCATAATATAAATACTCAAAAGTTATAGGATCCTAATGGAATTTCATCAAAGTAGGGGGGTCCCTACTGTCTAAGCCTATTCCTCCCTATATATTATTGTTTTAATGAAATCTTTGGTCTGCATCTTACTGTAGCAAAACCTATTGAGTCATGCTTGGTATCATTTTGAAAATTTTTGTTTTCGTTTTTCATGTCTTTGGAAATAAAAATAATGACAAGATCAACAATACCATCATTTTTATTTTTGTATGAGAACGGTTTTTAAAAATTGAGGTGTTTTCAGAAATTTAGCAATTGAGTTTTCAATATTAGATTTCAAGAACAGAAGTTTTCAAATATGAAACTGAACACGTGGTTTATTTATTTTATTTTTTTGTGGAGGGAGAGAGTCCTTAGGATATCCAATTTTCTATTTTTTTTTTTATGTTGATCAACACATAAGGTTTAGGACTGTTTGCACTTGCTATTTTGATTAAACCTTATTTTTTCTCTTTTGGGTTCCCTAATGTACTTCTCATATATATATATATATATGTATTGTCACTCAAACATACCTTGTCTTTGGCTTTGTCTTAACTGGCTTGAGCCATGAACAATGAGGAATGAGTCACTTTGTAGGTTCTACTTTCTCGCCACACCACTAAATTAGCAAGCTTCCTCTAACCGTGCTTACGTCCTCATCCATGAATTAGTACATTCCTTTCAGTTAGCTTTTCCTAATCTTTTTAAAATCTATTACTTTTCAGGACAAAACTTCTTCATCCTCACAAGGAAATATTTCTTCCACATTTTTCAGCCACATGACCACCACCAATGAAGAGAGAGACAGAGAGAGAGAGAGAGAGAGAGAGAGAGAGAGAGAGTACATGAACCAACCTCATTTTGGTACAGTCTTCTAAAGTTCTCAACTTTTTTT
This sequence comes from Euryodendron excelsum, assembly GCA_033060915.1. Classification (NCBI taxonomy): domain Eukaryota; kingdom Viridiplantae; phylum Streptophyta; class Magnoliopsida; order Ericales; family Pentaphylacaceae; genus Euryodendron; species Euryodendron excelsum. The sequence continues at coordinate 14,977,974 of CM065378.1, read as the reverse complement.
TTTCTTTGTTTTTTTTAATTTTGCTAAAATTTCCAAGAAAGTCCATGATACTAAGATTTGCAGATTATTTTTGCTGTGCATGCATCAATACTTCAAGTAAAACTCAAAAGCGGCTAAATTACAACGTTGATGACAAATTAATTCAGTGGTCACTATCAATATCAACGCTTTGCTGAGGTGATTTCATTGCGTAATTAGCAGAACAACATTGCTAAAATTTGTGGTTTCGTGAGAATACGGCTGCTGTGGCAGTGACATCCCATACATGCTTGACTTGGCCATTTAAGTGATCATTTACCTTTGTTGTATTTGTAATTTGTTGGAGATTAAAACAATTTGAATTCTTTCTAGGTCTTATATTTATTTATTTTTTAGAGTTATTTTATGGTTAGAAATTGCACATTCTTTTGATAGTTTTGATCATATCTCTCCATGCTGTACCTCTTCTCCACCTACCTTTTGGTGTATTAGAGGGCTTCTACTGCTAACACTATTTATATTGAAGATACACAAATGAACCTCTGCATAGGGTAAGTCAGCACTACTTCGGTCACTGCAACCTTTAGGTATCTAAGATTAGCAAATGCCCGTAATGGCATGGCTTGATTGAAAACTTTACTGGAACATTAACGCTCCGTTTGGAACCCAGATTTTTGGTGAAAAAAGGAAAATGTGAAGAAAAATATAACAAAATGAAAAAGTATTTTTGTTACCTTTTCCCTCACATTTTTCTTTTCTTTATTTTTTCAACCGAAAATCTGAATTCCAAACAAAGTATAAGAAAATTTATGTGCATAGTATGTACACAAACAAGAGAGAGAGAGAGAGAGAGAGAGAGAGAGAGAGAGAGAGAGAGAGAGAGAGAGAGAGAGAGTGCTCTTCAATACTATTGCCATTCAAGAGATTATACTAGCTATAGCTATGTTAATTGATACCTTTAGAGACAATCAAATCTTAAACTCTTGGTATTTGTATTCATCAATTCATATTTATTTTTGGCATGCAACAATTTGAAGTAATATATTTTAATTTAGATTTTTCTTTCAATTGGTGGTCGATGAACGAGCAATATTTCTAATCAAAACTACCACACAGCTAATAAGAGCACGGCGAATACAAGGGGCGGTTATCTCATCATCATATTATTTAGTGTGAATAAGGAAAGAACCAAAACATATTATCGTTTGTTACATCTACATAGCAAGCATAGATATTAATTTAAATATACCCAACAAAAAATATGTATACACATATATGTAAGTGAGATGAAACTTTATACTAAAAGCTTCCGTTGTAGAAAGGGATTAATGAAGGAAATAAGTACAACCTACCATGTGTCCTTCACTCCTGAATCAATAAAAAAGAAAAAACATCTGTATTGTAGATCCTTTTTCGATCGGAGAATTACTGGTTGAATAGTTTTACCATATTTGTAAGGATGAGCTTTAGCACAGTAGTAAAGTTACTTAGATCTACTGTGATTTATGCGTTATGGGTTTGAACACGCATTTCTAACATGTGAAAGTAAGATTGTATACCATTGACCTTCCCCAGTGCTGTAGTGGTAGGGCTGTAATGAGCTGAGTTGAGTCAAGTAGTAGATTATTCAAATTTAGTTTAAAAACCTTAACAAGCTTAAAATTATGTTTAAGCTTAGCTTGTTTAACTTTTGAGTCCATCTCCAACGAGATTTAATCGAGCCGAGTTTGGGTAGTTTGGATTTTTTTAATGTATTTTTACTTATTGGGCCGAGTTCGAGTCGAGTACAGAAAATTAATAAATTTTAAAATCTATTTAAATTTGACTTATTTATATAATAAGCCGATTTCAAGAGAGCTTTTATTAAGCCGAATGCAAACTTAAATTAAGTAACTTGGTTCGTTTCACAACATCATGTGATTTGAAAGTCTATGTATTTGGATTACCTTTTTTAACATAACAATGACATAAATATATCATGTGATAATAGATCACCCAAACATTGAAAAAATTGTTACGTTATTTTTGCTCCTCTTCTCAAATGCAATGGGTTCTCCTACAAGATAGGTCCCGAACACAGTTATTAGACTCACTTCAAGAGCCTACCTAATAGCGAAGGGCTCATTGTATTGTGTCACGGCGTTCTGAAAATATCAAATAATTTATCCTTATATTGGTTACAAGATAAATCAATCATTTATTTAATACATAAACTAACAAAATTTAGTATTTTTAATTCGCATGGAAAATAAATTGGGAGGAAGATCCCATATTGTGCGTAAATTTGAAGGCATTAAGATCAGCGAACATCGTCCACTATCGTTCAGACATGAAACAAAAGGGTAATTCGGCGAACGTACAAAAGGTTTCACCTTCTTAAGGTTTAGGTCGAATGATTGCCCCAACCCCGTCTTAACAAATTTTCAGGGGTGGATGATCAGACTCCAGCCACTGATCTGTCGACGCGTATCACCTTTCTGGATTCTTTAGCATCCAATTACCTCGTCGGTTTTAAGGTTTCGCCTACTCTCATCCCCCCGTTTCACTGCTTCTGACTCCATCCTTCTCTGCTATTCGTCTCCCTCACTCCTCCACCGTCCGATCCACCCCCATTTACATCTAACCGCCAATCGCCACGTGAAACACAACCAAAGCATCCAACTGAGAAGCACCACATCGTTTCCTTATTCCCTTTGTTTAGCCGGTCTCATCATTTGTTAAGTGTCTTAAAAAGTTACAAAAGAAAAAAAAATCGGAAGTAGAGAGAGAGAGGGGGAGAGAGTTTTAGAGAGAGAAGAGTTATATAGGGTATTCTCTCAATATATATGTATGTTTGTGTATACAGTATATCTATATATATGAGAATATATATATCTAGCGATGCAAGGTAGGAAAAGCTAGAAAGCATAGTGAGGATCAGAAGAATTTGTGTTTGTGAGAGTTCTGAGTGATAGATAAAAGGGAATGGGGAGAGGTAGGGTTGAGCTGAAGAGGATAGAGAACAAGATCAACAGGCAAGTGACCTTCGCTAAGCGAAGAAATGGCCTTTTGAAGAAAGCTTACGAGCTTTCCGTTCTTTGCGATGCTGAGGTTGCTCTGATCGTCTTCTCCAATAGGGGAAAGCTGTACGAGTTCTGCAGTAGCTCGAGGTAATCTACAAAAAAGAACAAAACTTTCTTTCACAAGTCCTCTAGAACACAAAAAAAGGAAATAGAAGCTTTGTTTTTCCTCTCTCTCCTGTTTTCTCTCTCTAGGATTCCATTTTTCTTGTTCTGATTCTGCTTTTAGATCTAAATCTCTTAGTGATGAGATCCATTTTTTGCTGTTTCAGGTGTAGTTGAGCTTGTGGGAAAAAAAATTGAAAAAAGTTTATCTTTTTTGTGTTTTATTTCTTTGCTCTTTGAGTTTTCCGTTTTCGTGAATGTCTCGGTGTTTTTAGAATTTCGTGCTCTTGTTGCTGTTAGATCTGCAAGTAGAAACGTTGAAAAGAAGATCATTGTTATATTTATGTTATAGTTTATTATTTGATGTGTTTTCTTTTCTTGTTTTCAAGTCTTTGCCTTTCTTGTCTTTTTAATTTGATTTGATACTGGAAAGGCTTAAACAATTTGAAGTCTAAAATTTTTCCGTATCTGATTTTTTGTTGAAATGATCTGATCCATTTCTTTTTAAGGTTCTTAGGTCCAAAAAGCCAATTAGAAATTTGTTTTCTGTAAGAAAAAAAAATGCCCCTAAATATATGAAATGAAGGTGGTTTTAGGTTGCACTTCCAGGATTCCTAAGCATGACTTCTCTTCATCTCAATTAGTTCATTTTTTTTGTACTAGAGACTGTAGATTTGTTCAGTTTTTTCAATTGTTTTCCAAGAATTTTGATCCCAGCATGTAAGACATGTATCTGGTCTCTCTCTCTCTCTCTCTCTCCATATATGTGTATATACATACATATATATAAATTCAACAATTGTCTTGGACTTTCTTACAGGAGTTCTTCCTGATCTCAGATTTGTCTCTCTTCTTTCGAATTCCGAAATGGAAATTGCTTTTAAATCATTTTTTTCCTTTTCTATACTAAAAGAATTGAATATAACGCCAGATTGAGCCGATGGAGGTATTTCATAAGCTTCTTCTGAAGTTATTCTCAATCAGTCTGCCTGAGTTTCGATTGGTCTTGAGTTGCGAGTGTACTCTCTCTCTCTCTCTCTCTCTCTCTGAACTTCCCAAAGTTGGGTGGAGTTTAGGGCTTTTGTTCATCAGATTAGTCCCTCTCTCCTTCAAATACTGGAAGTTTATGTTAGTGTCTCAAATTTTTTTTTTTTTTTCCGGTGGATTAGATACAGCTCCGAGCATGTGTCTAGTTGGTCTACTTGTAAATAAATTCATGTCAAGATAAAATGGTTTGGTGGTTTGTTGAGGATCACTTTGATAATTCTTCAATCTCTAATTTCCCTCTTACCACTAAATCCGACCAGGCTGCATTACATCTGTTTTGTTTAGTTTTGATTTTCTTTTTTTTTTTTTCCTTATGGAGAACAAGTTTTAGGAGGCCTTGGCCTCAAAAGTTCAAACATATCCTATGTAAAATATGTTTACTAAATTTCTAGGGTAGGAGACTAATGCATAATTGAGACCTCAAACGATGATTCGACCCTTTGCACCATAATCGATGCTTAGTCCGAGTCATTGAGTTGAATAATCAAGTACCCTAAAGTCACTATTAATAGAATGGTTTGCCTCTCAACTGATAGTTATTCAGTTTATTTGTTATGATTCTCCAATATTAATAACCTTTTCCTCAGATTAATCCACTTCTATTAAACTCCACAAATTTACAGATCCAAAAGTAGAATTTCCAAAGAGACCTCTAAATAGTACATCAATTATTCACAACAAATCTCAATTAACAAGATCTTTAGCTTGATGTAGTTTATTTCTTTTTGCTTTTTAACTCCTAGAAAAAATAATAGATGGCAAGCTTCCAAAAGGAGTTGGACATAGGTTTTTCACTACATGATGAAGTGTTAAAGATTGAGGTAATAGAATCAAGAGCAAGAAGATGAAAGACATGATGAGGCATACCTACAACAAAATTCTTAGTAGTCATGTTGTCATTTTTTAGAGCAGACTGCTATGTATACATGTATTCACACTTCCTCAATAAACTTTACTTCCATCAATAGATCAAGTTTATTTCTGAGATAACACAACTAATTAGTTACGTAAATTAAGCTTGTATCAAAAAGCCAAGTTGCTATGTATTAATCACAGTGCACAATAACAAAAGGTAGTACCTGCTACCTTTACCAAAGACTTGATCAAACTACACTAATTCCATGTCCACTTTGAACTGTTTGATAGGATGTTCACTTTTCAAAGGGTTTGTGATCTAAAGATTGTTCACAAGATCACAAGAATTTGAAAAGTTCATCAATTCTGTTTCAAATGGCAATTCACATAAATGAATTTGTTTTAAAACAAATTTTTGAGGTGCAACATTTGGAAACACAAACAAAAATCCAAATAAAAAACAAAATGTTGTTTATAAATACTCATTATTACTCACTATTTGCTTGTGATTACTTTTCCCTAGTTTTTACGTTCTGGTAGTGTGTGTAAGATTTATGTCCAAAGGATTTTTCCTTTTCAATTTTTTATCTAATTAAGTGTAACAATTAAAAATGAAAGAAAATGGATTAAGTAAAAAATGAGTTTATTATAATACTGTATGTCTCACCTTATCTGATTGGCATTGTAACATAATCGTGGAAACTCACTGAGCACATTATTTACACGCAATTTTCAACATCTTTTTGTTGCTTGTTTGTATGTAAAAAAAATTAATTGTGACAATATTCTACTCAAACACTTTTGGAGAGAGCAATAATGATTCTTGTAATTAAGCATATTTAACATAGTGATGATGGCAAAATAGAATGATCCTGTTTAAAATGATAAAGCAGATAATGGAACAAATGTAAATAGAAATACAGCAAACAGAAGGAGTTGAAAACAAATGGAAAGGGCCTTTCTAAAATGAAAAGAAAAAAAAAAAAAAGAAATGGAAAGAGAGAAAAGACGAAAAAATACATTTCACATGAAGCCAAGGAAAGGTAACATTAAATCTTTCCAAAAAATATTTTGTGTGTGTCTTGCCTGCATTTGTGCACTCATGTATTCTATGTATTAGCACTTTTTTAACGGCTCCTACACTTTCAGCCCCAAGAGGAAATGAAAACTAATGGACAATTTACCGCAAGTAAACTAGTATAATTTACCATCCTTGTATCTCAAAATAATTTCCTTAGGGATTTTCCTATGCTATATAAATCCCTTTCAGCTTTGGAAAATTCAATCAACTCAAATTCAAAGAATCCTACGATAACATGGACGATTTTTTGTTGATAATTCTTTGGAATAATCACTCACTGTTTATTTTGTTTGTATCTCTTTTCTATCTCTTGAATTGCCTACATCTATCCTTCTACTAAAATGTTTATATTTGCATCCAGCATGCTCAAAACGCTTGAAAGGTACCAAAAGTGCAACTATGGAGCACCAGAACCAAATGTATCCGCAAGGGAGGCCCTGGTAATTGTTCTCTTCGATGTAAATTTTAACATAGATCATGGTCACTACTGCTAGTGTTCTCCACCCAGAGAGACCTTATGAATTAAAGTTTGGGCTGTAAATCCCAAACAATCCCCCCCACCACGGGGGGCATGCAACCCCCTCTTGTGGCAGTACATAAAAATAATTAACATGAGCGAAGGGTGGTAGAAATCCAGATTAACAGGAACAGTTTGCTTTCTGTGATTTATTGAAGAATATAACTGGAATACACAATAGATAAAAATGGCTTCTGACTTTTAATTTCTTTGGCCATTTTTTATCCTTCATTTCTTATTCGAATTATTCTTTTTATTAGATTAGCATAAATGTAAGTTTTTAAACACATTTCAATTTCACCATGATACCAAAAGAAAGGAATTTCCAAATTTTGGGCTGCTGGTTAATTACACCAAGTACAACCATCTGCTAAGTGGTTATTTAGAGGAAGATATACTACTCAAAATATGTGTGATGATAGCTACTTTAGATTTGTAAGAGTATCACCAAATTTCATCAAACATCTGAGAAGCATTTAAGCAACTAATCCATAAATTTATATTTCATGTCTCATCAGCTTCTCGCTCATCGTGGCATGTACCCAAACTACATGTAGTTGTAGGATGGTGTTAACGGATAGGTAAATTACACAGACCAAACCTGGAAATATTCAATACCTCAACATTTGGAGTTCATATAACTTGATATTCAGTGTATCAGGTGCCCTATATGTGAGTTATTTATCTCTAACAGGTCCATTGAGGTCGATATGAAGTTGTCAAATAAAAAGAGTTAGTCACTGATCAAAATTATGTCAGCTTAAGCACACAAAATGGCATTTAATTGTATCACAGAAAATTTTGAGATAAGTTCATGAACCATGATTCTATGAATTAGTTTTAAGTTTTTAACATTACCTGCATCAGCAGCAAACCAAGTCTGAAGCAAATTATTTCAAGTTCACAAAGAATCTTAGTAACACTACATGTCTAAAGCCTAGAGCACTAAACACATAGAAAACTTTAGCTTATCCCATGATTGAACACCAAAAAGTTTAATTGATTTAACATCAATATTCAGGCAGAAAGTGTTTCCTTTCTGCCCTAACATTCTTAGAAAGCAACCTCATCCGTAGAAGAAATTACATGATGATTTATACTTATTTGGGGATCGTGAATCATGTTTACCAAGAAAGAAATTGATATAAAAACATAATTTTCATACATAATGCTGTCCAAAATAATGTGGCAATGCTACTTTTGAAATTATCTCACAATTGTGAGAGTTTTGGTTCAAAACAATAGGATCACAAATAACCAATTCATTCTGTTTAAAAATATGTTAGTAGAGCGTTACCCAAAAAAATAAAAAAATCCTTCCCAACTTCACACACTATTAGTTTCAAATATAAAAAGTCTAAATGTATTACAATGCCTTTTTCCTAAATTTTTTTGCACAAGAAATCCACTATGCACTTTTTAAGTTGGCTTGTGTCGATAAATAATTTGACACTTTGAAAATTGCATATATCCATGATACAGCTTGGTCTTGAATGCAACGACAAATATAGCACACTTGAAGCTTTAAACATCACGCATCTGTCAGAGAAATGCCCTCGGCAACCCTTATATATGCATGACAAAGCTTGGTGTTGATAAATATGGCTTTAATAATAGCAAATATGCATGATACGGCTTTCTAGACAAATATAATTTCCCATGTTGCCAAATGAAGAAAACCTCCAAAAAAAATTGGCTGGACTAAATAAACTTAGATGAGACTCAAAGTCAATCAGGTGATGTACTAAAACATTGAGAGAAGCAGGTTGATCAAATCTTATATTCTTTATTCAGTGCTAGAAATTTGGAGTTGATTAAAGTGCATAATACAATAACTGCATATATGTTGTATAACGATGGTCATGGTTAATGTCTTCAAGAATCAGATATTACTATAGTGGTTGGATTTTTTTCCCACTTTTTGCTTTTGATTTCACGAGTCATCACCTTGCAGGTAGATCCATGAATAGATGTTTCTTATGACATTTCTCACTTACTGCAGTTAGAAAATCTTCTGAGTTGATTGTGGTTCGTATATGAGAATTGTAATTGATCACCATCACAATCTCTGAAAATGAATAATGCATAATTCCTTTCCAAACAAAATGAGTTCACTACTAATCAAAGAGTGCATTTCTCCTTCACTAAGTGCATATAAATGTGTGCACAAAAAAACCCAAAACTACACCATAATAAGGACTAAAACCTTAGAACAATAAAAGAAGGGGAAAAAAAGAAAAAAAGAAAAGAAAATGCCATACAATAACCATTTATTCCTCAATTGATCTCAACACCAAAAAGTCTTACACTTTCCTTCTCATTTGGTGCTGCCATCAATCCAGTAAACTTCTGATCCTCGAAGTCATCTCTCTCTTCCTTAACTAACCCACAATTGAAATGTTGTCCCAACCTCAGACGTAAATCCACTTGCATATCGACATTCTGGCATATGCCCTCGACCACGCTAGCATACCTTGAGCCCCCAGTGTAACCTATATCAACAACCCAGAAAGCCTGCCCTTCTTTTGTCCTTCCTCGACCCTTACATATGTAGAAAGCAATGAGATCATTTGCCTTTAGTCCCTTTTCCTTCACAAATCTATTCCAACCCCTTGTGAAGACAAAACTCTGGCTACTTTTCCAGTAGCAGTAACGAAATTTCCATAACTTCATCTGCCTGTCGTAGAAAAAGAGATGCACCCCATCCGCCTTCCCACCATCCATATTTTCTTCAGAATTCTCTGCAACAGAAGGGAAGTACTTAACTGCATATTTTTTTGGAACAACAAGTCTATTAAGCTTACCCACATCACTTGGGGTTAGTTCTTTTTGAAAAAAAAGTTTACACGAAAAACTTGCATGGCCATGCACCCTCATGAGGTTGAGATCTAATTCATGTTCCCTCTTTAGTCTCTTCAGAAAATCTGCAAATTTTGATGGGTAGGTTCCATCCCTAATCATGTCTAAAATTGCTTCTATACTATGATGGCTTTGAAATTTAGGCTCATGATCAGTGATGTTGGTCCATGAAAAGTTTCTGTTGTTGTCTTCTGTAAGAAACTTGATGGATGCACTGTCATAGGCCATAGCAGCATCAATCTCAGATTTGAAAGTCCCCAGCCAAACCCTCTGCTGGTTTGCATAGATTTCAGCCCCCCAATGCCCATTTGGCTGTGGCACTAACCCTTTTAATTTCCCAGATAAGGCATTATTGTCATTTCTTTTTCGCTTGCCTGCACAAGATGGAAAGCCGGAGCAACTCCGATCAGAAGCCTCTGCAACCATATTCATTTGGACATCCTCAATCGTACTTAACATTTCTTCTTCCATTGTAGCCCTGAGGAAAAATGCACCTTAGCACAAAATAGATAGAATAAACAAGAAAAAAAAAACTGACAAAAACCATATTCAATCATTGCTTACAGAGCAATGAACAGATAAACAGACAACATAAACTGTTGTTTTTTTAAGAAAAGTAGAGACATGTAATCACAATCTGCACATGAAATAGATTATATGCTTTTAGCATACAATAAACAAGACATGAGATGAATATACATAGAAAGCAAATAAAAAAGTATCTACATACAATGTAAGTATTGAAGACCTGGTAACACTGAATTCAGACTTCTGAAGTTGTGTTCGAAAGGTTCAACATGGGCTGGAAGAAGGCTAACTAGGGTATTTAAACATGATCCTGAGAGAAATATCAGAGAAAGAGGACAGATATTTTCAGAGAAAATTTGGGAGTAAATCTTCAATCAGAGATTTTCTGAAGGAGGAAAAGTGCAGGTTTGTATCAAGAAGGAGGAAAGATTAAGACACTTAGCTATAAATTAGTTGGTCTTGACAGCAAAGAAAAAACCAAATATAACTAGACGTGTCTTAAATTAGGCCAATGACAGTAAAATTTTAAATTATGAAGAACCATCCTCTTGTCAACCGCTGGGATTGCTTGGTCAGCATAATCCAAATTCCATTTCTTGGTAGTAATCTTGTTATTTACATGAATATTAGCTCCGAGATTTTTGTAGACTGCATTTTTGAATGAGTTGTTATTGTCTCATGAATGAATGAAGATGCTACCTAGTCAAAAGCTGCCTTTTGGTTTAATTTTGGTCTGTGATCATCCAAGTCATCCAGAACTAATTCTATTTGGGATATTAGCCCAAAAAAAAAAAAAAATTCTATTTGACATATGCATGAAAACTTTACGAGAGTTAACTTGAGGAGTTCTATGAGTTGGTTAAATCCCCACATTAACCAACTCAGGTTTAACTATTGGGACCATGCCATATGATAATTATCCCTTATTAATACTCTAATCTCGGTGTGGGTGGGGTAGCATTTGACTTGACCGAAAAAAAGATTAATCAAAATGTGCGTAAACTGAGCTGGACATTAAGACCGCAATAGTAAAAAAAAAAAAAAAAAAAAAAACTGTACAAGGGTTGGCTTTTCTTTTTGTGGTTGACATAGCTAACAACAGTAATCTTGTGATACGTACATTTGACCAAGCGAACCACGTCATAGATGATGAATCTTGAACCCTTGGAGGCTTACCAAATCAAAGGCCCTCCACCTTCAATACAGTCTGTAAGATTAAATTTAGAAAAGTCAAATTATATAGTGCTCTTATCAGCTTGGTTAAAATATTCTAACCACAAAAAATAAACAAATAAATAAATAAATAGCGAGTCTCTCTTCCATCGCAATACCAATACAATGAATTTCTAGTAAGCTACTGAATTTGTGAAGCCTCTGCTAATCCTGTCGGTCCTCTGTCAATAGGTTTCCAAAGCTCCGAGTAGCAATAGTAAAATTTCTCTGACTATGGGATTGGCATGCATCCTTGTCAGTGTCTTTGAATGTTGCTACCTTTCTTTTTGATGCGTTGAAAGTTGCAGGCATTATTTCAATCACAAAATGCCGACTCAGCTTTATGGAAATTATTGCAAAAACCATTAGAGTTGAACATTCTTGCGTTCTGCAACAAAGTAATATAGTATTTTAAATTTGCAACGCTAATCCCAGTCTATTTTTTTGGCTTATTTTGCTTTAGTTATTACCCGTTTAGTTGCCTTGAACACGGTTCAATTGCTCCACCATGCGCTTATTCGTTATGTTCTAATTTCGTTTCATTTTTACTATTCTTGTTGGACTGGGTTTGTGGTTCTTTGCACTGGAGTTCCAAAGTACCATGCATTTATTATTTATATATGTGTTAGCTGTAGTAATGTTAGTATGTTTGAGCATTTTTTTTTTTTTTTGGTGTCTATAAAGGAAAATTTGAATGTGTTACTCCAAATTTTTATATGCGCTAATATGGAAATTGATGCTAATAAATGCGCTATCTGAAAAGATAGAAATCAGTGCTATGCGAATATGGAAATTGATTCTAACAAAAAGGTGTTACTCCAAATTTAATTTCAATGTTTTTGGGTTACAGCACTTATAATCCAATCCCAATTCAATCAAAATCTGATTATTCATGAACTCGTAACAATTCATATCCTCTCAAATGGTATGTTTTGTTAACATTTAGAATCCAAAAACTGAAAACACAAACAGAGCATTCAAAAGTTGAGCTTGATTGTATCATTGGTACTTGTGTTGGCATTCAGTTTTTTCCATGATCTCCCAACATAAATTGCCTAACTGTGGTTGTAGGAGCTGAGTAGTCAGCAGGAGTATTTGAAACTTAAAGCACGTTACGAAGCCCTCCAACGAACCCAAAGGTAACTCAGATCAATGCTTCATACAACAATGAACAAATTAAACATTTTTACCTTATTGGAAGCTGTAACTGAAAAACCTAGAATTTGAATTGCCAATTTTCTCTGACTGTGAGTGCATTAGGAATCTCCTGGGTGAGGATCTTGGTCCCTTAAACAGCAAGGAGCTTGAGTCACTGGAAAGGCAGCTCGATGTGTCATTGAAGCAGATCAGATCTACTCGGGTACTTGATTTTCCCATCGTAAATTGAGATTAGACTACATTTTCCTTCGTTGCTTGTTATAAGAAATATGATTTTCCAAATGCACATGCCATAGTTAAAAGACTTGAATCATTGATATTCACATGCCATAGCTAAATGTCAAACCTTTGCAGCAAATTTAAGCATGAACTAACAAATAATTGTCCAAATGCACTCACATGATATGCAACTATGTTATTGTGTGTACATATATGTTTGAGACTGCATTAATTTGAGATGTATTTCACTTTTTGAGATATATGAACATAGAAATATGATTGGTTTTGTCTGCATGGGGTTGATAGATACACACTTGTTAAGTTGTAAGGTTGTGGCTTCACTCTCTCCTTGTAGCTGAGCTAACAAACTTTTTCTCCAGATTACTTATAAACTCCCATCACATTTGGTGAACATGCAATTGATTGAGAATTAGATTACTCGCACTCGCTAACTGATATGTGCCACTGGCCTGGTTAGGTCTAAAAAGTGTTGTACTTCAGAAACTATGGCCAGTACTGGAAATTTTATATCAAATGGAGAACTAAACCAGGGAGGTGTTTTGAATTTTAACATATTTTAACCAAACAAGATAATGGAATTCAATTTTAGTCTGAAGTGAGTACTTAGTCTTTACCAGGCAAACAAGTGGGAATTGGTAGAGTATAAATTTTGAATCCCTCTATTTCTTCATGCAGACCCAGTACATGCTGGATCAGCTCACAGATCTTCAAAGAAAGGTATGAAACGATTTTGAAGCTTCCTTCCTATTTATGCAGTTTCTTCCTCAACTTCATCCATTTGTTTCAATTCTTAAATTGCAGGAACATGCACTTAATGAAGCAAACAAGACCCTGAAACATAGGGTACGTAAATTCTCAATCTCAACCAATTTGATGCTGAATAAATAATTGAAGGAGATACTTGTTTTTCTAGTCATGTACTAGCTGCTGTGCTTTAACCAAAGAATAGAAATTTCATCCAACGTAGAAATTCCTACTACTTGTGTATGTGGTAGCATACCATTTGCATGTATATATATTTATATTTTTTATTTTAACATCTTTTACAAATTTAATAATTCCATTAATGGTGCCAAGAATATAGAAAGAGTAAACATGAATTAATAACAATACTTTTATACATGGCAGCTTGTTGTACTGTCCCAAACATGGGGCAACAGGAATTTCTCCTTATTCTTAATAATAAAATCCGACTTTTGTGGTAGTCGCCTAGGAAATCTTATACAGTTGCTATATATAGAGAAGGAAATCATGATAAGCACATATCGGTCCAACTTAGACCGGAGAAAATCCTTATTCTTAACGAAGAAATGGGACTTTTGTGATAGTCACCTAGGAAATCTTATACAGTTGCTATGTATAGAGTTTAACATCATGATTAGCACATATTAATCCAACTTATACGGGAGGAAATCCTTATTCTTAAAGAAACCAGACTTTTCGTGATAGTCACATAGGAAATCTTAAACAGTTGCTATATATAGAGTACGAAATCATAATAAGCACATATCGGTGCATACTTATATCACGTTCACTTCTAGTATCATATCAATTGTCTAAACACTTACCATAGAAAGAGTAGTGCTTGGTTGGGAATCTGTATGCATATATAATTGTCTGTATGAGTTTTTGTATGATGCTTTGCAGCTGTTCGGAGGAAACCAAATAAATTCACTCCAATGGAATCCAAGTGTTCAAGATGTGGGCTACGGCCGACAGCCAGCTCAACCTCAGGGTGACGGCTTCTTTCATCCATTGGAGTGTGAACCCACATTACAAATTGGGTATGAATTCATCTTTGTTTTGAATTCTTTGAATAGTTATCATAGCCTAATAATCTCACAGATGGCAACATTTCGACTGGAATTTAAGAGGTAATGGAAATTTTGTACCCTTTGATTAAGTGCTTGATTGAATTTCAGGTACCAGAACGATCCAATAACAGTGGCAGGAGGAGCAGGCCCCAGTGTGAATAATTACATGACAGGATGGTTGCCTTGAGAAGAATAGAAACAGCCCAGCAATGGTATGCAATTCCTCTCGTAGGAATCAGTACGGTTTAGTCTTTAATTTGTATGTTGTTTGACTAAAAGATTTTAACGTTTGTAATGGTATGGATTTCTAATAAAACCGTAGACAATTCTATTAAAACTCCGGCATCAGTTGGAGAACTATAAGTGATCATGTTGTGTGGGTGCTCAAGCGCTGCTTTTTCATTCACATGCATGGTTCGTTAATGAAGAAAACTTGTGTTTTTATGTGTCGAAACATTGCATATATATCTTGCATGTATGGTTCCAAACTGACCATGGTCCTCTTCAACCTTGGGATCTTCCATTTTTGCATAATCATAGTAGCATAACAGGTGAAAATAACAAGAACGCATCAAACAGTCTCTCTCCAACCAGGGCAAGGTAGTGTATATTAATTTAGCATAGTTTTGTACATTTAGCTGCTTTTTAATAAGAGGACAGTTGTGAACAGAAATGAATCCATTATCTGTGTTTGGGAGGGTGCCAAAGTAAAAATATTTTGTTGATAGGAAGGCAAGACAAAACTTTTTGAATTCTGACAAACCAATATACTATATTATATTTTAAATATCTAAGGTATGGTAAAGAAAAATTTAAAAATTTTGGAGGACCAATGCACTATTTTATGTTCTACGTATCTAAAAAAATTAAGGGGCAAAGAAAACTTCAGAAATTTTGGGTGGCTGTGGCCCTCCCCCGCCCTGTGTCCACCCTAGGTTGGAAACCCTCTTCCAACTTTAATTATAGAGTAAACAATTATTTCGTTTTTTTAACTTTGTTTCAGATTTAAACGTCAGTCTTGAACTTTGATTTTTTCTATTTTGGCTCTCCAACTTTTAAAAGAAAGTCAATGTAGTCCTCATTTTCAAATAAGTTAGACAAATTAAAAATTAAATACACTTTGACCCTCTTAACTATGATTTAGTTTATCTTTACCTGCTAAGCTAAAAGTCGTTATATTTTATTCCTAAATTATGAGAATTTAAGTTCGTATTAATGCTTTTACAAAAAAAAATAAATAAATAATTTGAACATTTCTAATCGGATACAATTTTAAAAAAATTTTGTTGCTGGTTAACCATTGCATAGTTTAAAAAATCTCATTGATATTGTTAGGACTAATAATTGGTGATCCACAAAAGTAAGATTTTATTCTGGTTATTTTCTTAGGCATTCTGAGATGATTTATAACATTTTATACCATCAAATTTTTTTTTTTTCTTTGTTTTAGAGATTAGTATAAAATTTTGACCAAACAAATTCGTAATTTTAAATTTTTATGATGGTGAAAATGTAACTATTTTTAGTTGAATGGGATAAAATACTATTAAGATATAGTTTAGAATGCCAAAATATAATTAATATCTAATTTTCTTACTTATTTTGAAAAATTGAATCACATTGACTTCTTTTTAAAAGTTAAAGGGCTTAAATAAAAAAACTCAAAATTTAAAGATGACATTAAAAATTGAGACAAAAGTGGAGGGATAAAGAATTGTTTACCGTTTGTTATACTTTGTTTTCCTCTCTCTTTTTTATGGTAACCAAACAAGGAAATTTTGGATTTTAATCCGCTCTCCTAACCAAATTCATGGACCAAACGCATTATGACAGTTTCAAATCCCTTTTAATATATAATTTTCAATGCAAATGTTTAAAAGTTGGCTATTCTTAAAACCCATGATTGTGACAATATCATTTTACAATTAAAAGTCATCTTGATAACTATTTATGTTTCAAATTAAAAAACCGAAATGCATAAATTTATTTTTTATGAAAATTAAATGAAATAGAGGTAATTCATGGTCACATGTTCAGGCCGAATGAAGATAGGATCATATGATGGCCCTCTCTGAAAATAGTATAATTTCTCTTAGAATAGCAAAAATATAGAGGTCACTGCGGCAATCCAATTCACAATTGGCCACATATGGTTGTACCTTGACAACCGAATGATCAGTCTGCAAAAAAAGACAACAAGGCCTGCCACGTGACCCTCACGCCTTCCTCTCCAAAAAAGTACACACTCCCCGTTACCACTTTCTAAAGGCCACAAGCTCAGAAAAAAGAGGGGCAGCCACACTGCACGTGGTGGACAAATGCCTGGTGGAAAGAGTAAATTCGAAGTAAATGTCAATGCCACGTCACCTAAACTTGTTGTATTTATTTGATATTTTAAGTTTAATTTAAAATTTAAATGAGTTTTAAACTATGTTTGTGTTTTTGAGTTGATTCAAACACTCGATTAATCATGAGATGAGATGAATTTAAGTAATGTATATAACCTTAGCGAACTAACTTGAGTCAAACTAAAATATGTTGAATTTTAAAAGAATTATTTGATACAAACAATTTTTTTTTACAAAAATTTCATACAAAATGTAGTATTTTTTTTTAGAGAAGTGATCAAATACAGACACAGTTAATAAGGAGAGGGAGAGTTAGTAGGGGTGAGAAAGTTAGTATGTTAGTAGATTAAATCATACATGAAGTAAACGGTGAAAAAAGCAGTTATTATCTGCCTCAGACATCATGCTCATGTAACGACTGGAACTCGTGACCTCGCTGAAATCGAGATGGGTACAAAAAAATATTTTATTTTCTTGTGATCCTTTCTTTTCAAGCGAACCCAACCACTATTATGTCTTCTAATTTTCAAAATATCACTAATATATAACTACAGAAATTTTTTGTACAAAATTGTGTATAAAAAAGAATTTTAATTCCAAAATATATTCAACCTAATTTATGGGTAATGTTATATACTCAAAGAATTTATACAAAATTTATCAATAAAATAATATGATGAACTAAAAATCATTCATTTTACATAAAATACCAACCATGATATTATTAATTACAAAATATCACTGATACGTTATTTCATCAGATTTTTTTTTGGGTACAAATCGGATAAGAGAGGCTCGTCTGTTGCCGTACTAAAAGGGCACGTGTCGTAAACGTAGCCATATTGTCCTCTTTGTTTCTTATAAACTTCAAATTTTTTTTGTTGGGAAGGTTATAACTTTAATTTCTTGATATTCAACTTACCGACTTTACTTCTAGCATGAACGAACGCTTATCTTGTTGTTTAATGGCCGCTTTTCAAAATTCTCATCTTTTTGTTGTTTCAATCCTTATCTTGAAGTGATAGAACCTGAGATTTTTGGATCTGGGGCTGATAATTGCGACAGATAGGGAGAGGAGAGAGAGAGAGCGCAGAGAGAGAGGGAGAGAGAATGGGGCGAAAGAAAGTGGAAATGAAGCGAATCGAAGACAAGAGCAGTCGACAAGTGACATTCTCGAAGAGGCGAGGTGGATTAATCAAGAAAGCTCGCCAGCTCTCCGTCCTCTGCGACGTCGAGGTCGCTCTCCTCGTCTTCTCCAGCCCCGGCAAGCTCTACGAATTCTGCAGCGGCGACAGGTCGGTCTCTCTCTCTCTCTCAAGTTACTATACCTCGTCATGCTCTGATCTTGATCGTCAGTTTCTGCTCTTTGTTTGTTCTGCCTCTGCACTACTTTATCCTGTTCTTATTTCTGTTTTCAATGTATTTTTATGAATTTTTCTTATTGTATAGGTTTTTATGTATATATAGTTCATATAGTTCAGTAGCTTTGGAGTGTAGCTATACAATGGACGATTACAGGAGAGAGTGAGAGAGAGAGAGAGAGAGAGCATGCAGTTGTCCGTCATATCATATTATTCCACCTTTGATTCTGAATCCGGCTTATTTAGACGACACGTTAACCCTAGTTCGCTTATTTTTGGAAATTTCACTTTTCTTTACTCGGTTAACTTTTGCTGTTCGCGAAGAGAGCTGATTTATATACATTCTGTTTCATGTTGCTGCAATGCTCTGTGGACCTAAAACAAAAGATGAGACACTCCCACTTACGCACACACCCACACCCACACCCACACCCAAACCCAATGGTTTTTTTCCCTTATGAATTTAGGCCCAAGGAATGGTATGGAAATCTTGTACAGACAGAACTATAAGAATTAGTTCAATAGAAAACATAGTAAGCCTTTTAGGGAATGTTTTGGCATGTTATTTTATCAAAAAAGTTATTTAGCAGATATGTTTTACCTAGTTACTCCCTTGTGACTTGGGTGTAGCAGTAAGGTTACTACATCGCAATCAGTGTGTCACAAGTTCAAAATAGAATAAAAACAAGGCAAAACATAATACAAAATGAAATATGTGGACACATGCAATAGAAGTGATGGCATGTAGATTACACATCCTTCTGGAGCATTGAAATAATACACACTGCATATTGGAAAGGTATTCAATTACTATAATTTTCACATTAACTATTCTTGGCTATTGATAGCAAGCATAGTCAAATCAGTTTGCAACGTCATGATTTCTCCAGGTTTACCATACATAGCTGATGGATTCATTTCTATTATTGCCTAGAACCATTGAATGTATGTATTATTAGTGAACAACTAACTTCATTGTATTTTTACTCATTAGTTATTATAATATCTGGAATATTTTATATTTCCTGTATACTTCGGAAGAGGATCAACCTGACTAGTCTTTGTGATTCAGTTTGACTGAGATCCTCCAGCGTTACCGGAGCCACTCTGAGGCAGAAGGAAGGGTCTCAACAGGTGGTTGTGCAGCAGAGGTAATTGCAGTTGCTTTGCTTGTTTTGTACAATTGTTTCTTCTGGCTTGTGGATAGGAAAGAAGAAAAATCATGAAAAGATGCTATCCAAAAAGCAGTATGTACGAAATAGCTTGAACCCTTGACTGCCAAACATAACCTGGAACACTTCTATTGGATCCCTTCGGAATTTAGGTGCATTGGTCAAAATCGGTCTACCAATATTTGTTAATTGAATGGGTGTGCTTAAACTCGTGAGAAGGAAGGTGAATGTTACATTGTGGTTTCAGTGATGACTGATGGTGCCAGTTACAATGATGATGGTTCACTGCGAATGCTCCGTAGTCCAGTGAAAATCAATCTTACTCGTCCGAAACAATTGTATATGATTCCACACCGATCTGTGCTAGATGTAACTGCCAGTGATGTCGGAATCATGATTTTATGCCAAATTGGAACCTGTGCTTTGCATCTCATAAAAAGGGTAAGTGTTTAGGATTTGCTTAAGTAATCCAGGTGGTATGAGGTATCTACGAGTCTGTTCCAGATATCCAAGAATATCTGTAAATTAGCGTACGTAACTTAAGTTACTATTATTGATGATTGAACTAGGGGATATATTTCAATGGCTCTAGGATTGTGCAATTGTCTCCAATGTTGCATAGACTACTTACTCTATGCTAACTGCTTTCCTGTATTCTTGAGTTTTCAGTACAGATTTGCAAGCTTTTGGACAAGTTCAGAGCTCTTACAAATAATCAAAAGGCAATAACTTTTTAATTCATATTGGACATGTCGTAACTTCCGTAATGCATGACTTTGAGTGACTTTGATGTTTGACCTCCTTTTCTGACAGGAACTTGGATGAGCCAATTGTGGACCAGCTGTGTGTGACTGACCTCGTCCAACTAGAGGAACAAATTGATGCTGCACTAAGACAGATAAAATCTAGAAAGGTCAATGTTCATCTCACTTTTCTCACTCAACATTAAGACTGCTACGCATTCAATTCTTGGCAGTGCAATTATGCATTACAGAGCAGATATTTAGAGCTTCTAACCATAGCATGAATCCGATTCTAGTATGATTTTCACCTAAGAATCTTCCAATTCTGGTTTTGTCTCAACTGTATGTCTGTAACTATGTGAGGTTTACCTTTTCCCTTCAATTTTACAATTTCAGATTTAAATAGAAGATTTAAACTTGTCTGAATATAGTGAAGATCTTTTAGTTTAATAACAAAAATTGTATTGTGATGTTCCCTCCCTCAACTTCTTTTTCACCCAATCCTTGATTAGTCCTTCCCCCAAGTGCGCCTAAATCCTTATGTTTCTAAGGATTAATTCGTCAGCTCTGTAAATTTTGTGACGTTATTGCGTACCCTAGTCATCATTTGTAGCCAGATGTATGCAGTGAATATTTGATTGTACAATTGCACCGTTGCCAATGGTTTTATGTCATGGTCCATACAATTGCACCATTGCACATGGTTTTATGTCATGGACCTCCACTGTGTTTGTAGAAGCTACTAGCATATTTATGGTTTATGGTTGCTACTAGCATGTGTTTTATGTCATAGACCTTGCTGTAGAGCAGGGCCTTGTGCAAGACCTATTACCTTTTCCTGAAAAGTGAAATGTTAGGTTACTAATGTTCTTGGCTTGACTGCAAATTCATGTGATACATTCTGTTGCAGTTCTCATTCGGTTTTGGTTGATGCAGACACAACTAATGCTGGAGTCCATAATGGCCCTTCATGAAAAGGTACGTCATTGTAGAATGTGTTACAACAGTGACAGGGCACCACTAAGTTGCCTAACAATTGATGTTTATATGATATTATAGTTGGTAATGTTATGGAATCTTGTGCGTCTGGTTGTGTTTTGAGCATCAAGACTTACCTAGTTCCCTGATCCCTAATCCTACAACAAAGGGCCTTGACTAAATATTTGCATCTTTCATATTCTTTGTTTTTATTCTGGGGTAAAATGGTATTTTACCTGATATGGACATTTCACTCATTTTGAAGTAACCATATAAAAAGTAGTTTGAATGACTGAACATGATGTCCCCTGTTCAAGGTTAGCTCATGTCGACCATATATCCTTTACCCATAATATGGTTTTAAATTTTCTAAAGGGATAGCTCATGCATCTAGGAGTCCATATAAAATAGGTGATAGGAGGGATGAGTATTAGCACTTTTGACTGAAGACCATTTATGAAACTTTCAACATGGGTATTGCTTACTGCCAATGCTGCAGTGAATTTAGTCCTAAAGTTAGGATATCCATACAACATCATTCTTCTCCTTCTCCCATATTGCCATCTGTTGGTAATGCACATTAGCTAGAATGAGAAGAGAGGTATAGCACTTCTGTCCTGGGGCCTGCCTTAGGCCAGGTTTCAAACTTCCAATGGACATTCAATTACAAAACAAAACATTTTGATTGATTACAGTTTCTGTCACTTTGATCATGCCCTGATTTTTCTAGACATTTATGTGTCAAACACACACAACTCTCTGTAGGGAAGCCACAGCCCATGAAATGAAGTTCCTCATCTTCTAATTGTTGCAAATAAAAGCTTTCCACTCTGCAAGCGGTGCAGAATCTCATGCCTTTATATTGGAATTGCAACATTAGCATTCTTAACCTTTGCGACACTCATGCTAGTCAATCCTCTAATTTGAAGGTCATATGTTAACTATTCTTGTTAAAGAATAGTTGCACATTGTTAGACAAGTCTAGTTTACCAAAATAATTTACAAAATAAATAGCAAATACATCTCTTAAAATTAAGGAGATATCTATTTTCTCTCCATAGATATCTCCTTAAGTTTAAGAGATCTATTTGCTCTTCATTTTGTGAATTATTTCTGTAAACTAGACATGTCTAACAACTTGCAATTATTCTTAACAACCATAATTGTACACGATCTTTTGGGACTCAAGCCTGCAATTCCATTAATGCACATTGACTAGCCTGAAAAAAACTCACTAGTTTATTGTTGTGGGCAGCATCCAATTTCAGGTAAAAGACGCATTCATTTTCTGTATACCCACATGTTGGGACACCACCAGGCTCCAAAGTATTTCTCCTGGCCTTCATGTCGCTATAGTAGCTAGAGACAGGAAAATACTTCATATGCACAGTGTGAAACTGTCCAAACACAGGCTGACAGTGTAAACACAACACTTCAATGTGAAGATGCTCTCCCATAGACCAGTTCTTGTAATGCAATACATACTTCCTAAAGTACATTCTTCAAACTTGACACACTTGAATTGTGTTGAATGAAGCCATGGACAAACAATTTTTTCCTAAAGCCACCTTTTAAAGCTTAGCAAAATTGTTTTAACAGTTGCCATCTTCTCTGCAAAGGGACGGATTATTTTGCAATTTTTCTTAGCTAAACTCTGTTTGAACTTGGAAATTCATGATGCACCATTTTGGGAATACATTCGAAAAGCAATAGGTTTGCCAAAGTGATAAGGATGCTAACATCAAGACATTTATATTTTAGCTTTACTTGTGTACTTCAACCACCCTAGCAGCTATAAATGTAATCCATATTCTCAAATCCTATTCATTTAGCAAGGATATATCACTCTCTCTCCCTCAGTGTTGTTTTCCTCATCTCTTTTGCCTTGAACTCCTCAACTGAATAACTATTTGGCTTGCCCATATTCTGAAGCTTCTAGAAGATATGATCAACGTGTGAGTTTAGTGTCAACTAGAAAGATATACTGGTCCATTCATTATTTACCTTGTGTCCTAACTTTTTTAGACAAAGGCTTAAGATACATAGGGCAAACTATCTCAGCTCACAGCTAGATGAATTATATATTGGTGAATGTCTTCATAAAGCAGTTTCCTGCTATTAGCCTTCAGGTGAATCAGTATTGTCTTGAAATCGAATAGAAACATGAACCCTAAATACTGATAGGCAACGTACTTTGAAAACAAAATTGTCCGAATTTTCTGATTTCACCTCCTTCATTATCGTTTGACAATGTTCGGCCTATGATTTATTGTGTTTAAATTGAGGAATGGAAGCTGAATAACCCCTTGAATAATATTGAAGTTTTACAAGTCTTTACCTCCATGTTTAGGTCCAACAGTAGCCGGTCTTGTGAGATTGTATAGTTATTGTGTAGGCATTTGACATTTGCAACCATTTAAGTTCATGAGTGCGAATTTTTATAAATGCATAAAACATCACGGGAATGTTGCACCAGGTCTTCTATAGCACTTCATGGAGACAACTAGCAAAATAATACTTTGCAGCAGAAGTCAATAGCTAATAAGCAGAAAAATTAAGCCATGTTATAGTCATGTAATCTTGGATGCATTAAAGGATATTGCTAACAATATCCCATGCTGTTATAGGGCGTATGTTCTTCTTTCAACATTCATAGGAAATGACACAAGTTACATTAATATTTCCACATCTGATCACGAGTATAAAGAAACTGAAGGTCTGAAGCACGAGCACTAGAGAAATTAAACCCTATATATATATTGATCAAAACGAGGTCTATTCAGAATTGCTTATCCAATTACTTGTTTTCTATACAGGAAAGCATGCTGAGAGAAGAAAACAAGCTTCTGGTGGAGGAGGTATGTGCAGAATATAGAAGTGCCTTAATCCTTAGATATTACTGTCTGAAGTCCATATAGGTACATGTATGCAACAAATGCAGAAAAGCAAGCTTAAATAACTATGATTGATAGCTTGTGAAACTTACAGGTAGCTGCAATGGAGACTAATGGAAATAAGGTGAACGAGGTGGCGATGGGGTCTAATGACCTTGCGAATGACCATACGAATTGTCATTCACAACGGCCAACGCTTGATTTGCTTTGAGTAGATCACCACGCTGCACTGCATGCACACTTGGATTGGAATTGGATACACCCTGCAATCATCTTGAGAATTCAGTACACATAAGTGGGAGAATGCAACATTCTCTTTCCATAGAACATATATTCAAAATTGGTTACGTATTTTTCTATACGTAATGAATCTCTTCTTCTAACCTCACTCTCGCTTTGTAATACACTCTCTTAGGCGTCGTGTTGATGTTTGAGATGCAGTCTTGGGAATTGTTATTGTTAATAACATTAGGAGTGAAGTGTGGCAAGTATGTTGCCCAACTTATTGTATATTATGGAGTTGGGCAAGCCGTAAGCAGAGAAAGGAGACGAGAGGCAATCTGCAAGCAGTGTCGTGTGAGCATTGAAGTAGCAGCACATTCATAAATACAACGATGAACAAGCTCTCTCTCTTAAGACCATCTTGGCGGCATCCTCTGTTTCTTCAGACTAGCAACTAACGATGGACCTAACATTCAAGCTTATCTTTATTCAATTACTCATGCCGGCTGCCGGGCTGCGGTATCGTTACGCATATACTATTTGTATATATATGTATATGTATATATGTACGCATACGGAGATTTGCAACGTGGAGAGAACTCTCAGTTTGTGACTTACAGATTTGCAGTGATGAACGAATGGCGATGAAGTGGGCCGGTGAGGCGGTGATTACGTTCCAGCGGAATCGGGAGCCACCGCAAGACCCGTCAGTACTCATGAGGGAGAGTCGAACTATAAGGGTGGTTGCTTCGTGTTGAAGGAAGGAAGGCAATGAGTTTTTAAGTGACAAATCCAAACCTCTCCTCACCGAATCTTCGCCTCCCAGCGTTCAGACACCTCAGTAGTCGCATGCAATGAATAGCCCATGCCCGTGCATGAAATTTGTTGCCACGTGTTCTCTCCACCTCTTTTTTATGTTATCTATACCTTTGTCACTTGCGAACCCTTTACTTTATCAATTACCTGAATCATAGAAAGTCAACAAAACGTATACGTCAAAATTATGGTGAGTCCAAAATGACCAATCAGAAGAAATTAGCACCAATAACTTTTGCATCCATCCACGTCGTTTTTACATCCGCAACGTCCGTATCTATGATGCAGACTGAGAGAGCATAAGAACCCTAGATCAGAATCTTGGTATCATAATACATATTGTATTGATGATAATGTTAAATTAGCTTATTACATTGAGAGAGTCTTCATATGTAATCTAAGGGAGTGATTGTCGCTCTTAGAAACAATGCTGCCCTCTGTTGCGGTGACACGATTCACTAACAGAAATTTTTTATCGTGCATTTCAAATAAAAAGGGAGATGATTCTGGTTAGAAGAGCTTAGATAAAACTGCACTGTAAATAAACCAAGGACAGGTAAAAATGAATAATGAAGATGGCACAAAAATGGGAAAAGGAAAATTGGGAAGGGATATTTTCTCAAAATAGAAAGTAGCGGAGGAAAATTTGCATTCAATTCTTGCTTTTATTATGGGTAGTAGATTTATCCTAACTCCTGTCTTCGGCTTTTCTACTTGTTCAATGCCCCTGGTAGGGAAAATTATAACATCTGACTTTCACAATGATTTTAGTATTAGTAGATGGTAAGTGCTAAATGTGTCCTTAAGTCATAGAAAGTTAGTATAGATTAATAGAATTATATAGTTGTTGAGATTGTGAAAATAAAATGTGAACTCACACTTTGTATAATCAGATAATGCATGGTTTACATATATTATAAAGACACATTCACACCACCCTTTGTATATTTATGTACGATCTAGCATGAATGGTAAAATTACAAAGGAAGTTACACTATGAGATGACCCTCTAGAGTAATTTCTCCATTGGATGAATTGGACCCCTCCATAATTGTTGAGTGGACGCATCATTTACAGTTAAACAAAGGGAAAGGGATAGTTACAAGAAAACTTTTTAAATTATAATTCAGTAAAACTTGACTCCTCTCACTAAAAAACGTTATAATTTTTTAACCTCTTAAAGTAAGAATTCAAATTAATTTAACATTTCTGTTAGTCATCCATTAGCAAAATAAATGGATAATGATCAATGTGACCAACGTTTCATATCAAAATGGCTTTCTTCTCTTATACAATGCATGTATATACATGAAGAACACATTTCCCTCTCGCTTCTTGTTTTTGTATGGGCCGCAAGAAGGAAATGGGAAAGAGGGAAATGGGGGTCTTCATTTATATATATGCACTGTATAAGAGAAAAGAAGACCATTTTTTGTACGAAGTGAAAGTCAGATGACCATTGTCTGTTCAATTTGTCAATGAATGACTTAGAGAAGGGTTAATTGATATAAATTTTTACCTTAAGGGATCAAGTTGGAACATCTTTTTAGTTAAGAGAGTTCAGTAATACTGATTTATAATTCAGTGGGCTCTCTCTTTTGTTTATTATTGAGTGGATCCATCATTTACAATTAAATGAACGCACCAGATTATGTCAACAAAACTTGGGTTTTCAAAACTGCTCAAAACTTCATCCTCATCTCGAAATAACTAAGTAATACTAAAATTTGTGGTGGTCCAATTCAAAGTAGCCCTAATGCTGTGTTTGGTAGAGAAGATGGAGTGTAGCATGGAAGAGAAGAGAGGGGGAAGGATAGGAAAATAGATATAGGGAAGAGATTATCTTCATTCTTTTATGCTTGGTCGAGAGAAAAAACTCACATCTCCATTTCCTCTCTCCTCTTCACCCACTTTTCAACACATTGATTTTTGTGGGTCTTGAGAGTTTAAGGGCAATCTCCTCCGCCCCCCTCCTACCAAACAGAGAAACCCTACCCTTTATCCTCCTATTTACATAAGAAAAATTATTCAGCGTTTATGGGGGCACCACATCGAAAATTTATTGAAGCATCAATCACCATACTAGATGCCTAGAATCATTATTGATTATCTATCGTCTACTTCTAATATCTTGGGCCCACTTCTGAATTTTCATTTCTGAAAGATCTCTATCAGTCTTTAATGAGTACCTTGTGCCTCAATTATGCATTCCAATCAAATCCTCTAAATAATTTGATTTCTTTTAACGCCTTTGCTGAAGACAAGCCTTCTTTGTCAACAATGAAACTTTACCAGTGTAGTAATATGCCATATATGATAATATACACCACATAAGAATTTATACAAATTTTATATATATAATAATATAATTTAATAAAAAAAATTTACTTTAAAACAAAATAATTAATATTATATAATCAAAATATATATGTATAATTTAGATATAGAATAATATGAATCATTTTACTTCAAAATAAAACACTAATTATTATGATTCTTAATTATAAAAATATTATTTTCTTATCATTATGACATGATTTCCTAAACGAATTTAGATGAAATAATAGCATTCCATATTCAATTGACCCAATGGCTACTGGTTGCCCAGGTTCGAACCTAGGCCGTTAGAATCCTTTTATATAACTGAATAACTGATGATCTTCTTTTACAAAAACAAATAAAAAAAATCCCGTTGACATTGATTGTAATGTGAATGTGCTACACCCTAACGTAATGCGAAAGAAACTGAAGCTACCACCAAAACCTATCATTTTTCCTTTACTTCAACAACATTGTCTCCAAGTTGTTTTCTATTAATTTGTGTTTATTTTTTTATTTATTTCTTGAAACAGAAACTCATAAATGGACTTGGACTTTAAGAAGATTTAAATATTTTATTATAGGTAAGACTTAAGAATTTGTTTTATTAAAAAAATTTAAAAAGAAAAGAAGTTGCTGATGTTTGAGCTCTAAAATCGTTAATTTGATTGTACAAAACCCCAATCACTGGAGTAAGAAACTTGTTAAAAAACAATTGACTACATAGCTTGTGATTTTGGTTTTCTTTTTCTTGAAGTGGTGGGCATAGATAGACCTCTAGCAACCACACTTGGAAAGCAAGCTAAAATTGACTCAACAAAACAAATATGATCAGGCAAACAAATGGAACCAGCTGAAGTGTTTCCTATTAATAAGCGCTCGTTGGACAGGCACAGCTATCGATAGCAATCGCTAACAAATATTGACTTCTTCTTCATTTTCTTTTTACTCTTTCTCATTTTTAATGGTTAATGGGAAGAAATTGAAACCACTACGTGCTTCTACATTTTTCACTTTCGGGTTAGGACACCTCATTCAGAATTCTTCTACGATCTTGGTGAACCATTCTTCTAGAATCTTGGTGACCTGGTTCACCAACTGGACAATCCTAGCTTTATAACCTAAGATTTGCGTTTTACAGGCACAAATTTTCAGTCATAAAATAGTATCAATTATTATTATTAAGATTTAAATATTATTATGTGAAATTCACCAAATATATAAAGGGTAAAGATCATAACACACGTGATATTCTAAAAATATAAGTGCTACCTATATTGCAATAACCTATTTTTAAAAATAAAACAAAAAAATAAGAAAGAGTCAAGAGTTCAATAACATAATGTATGTCAAAGTTTCATTATGTTTTGACTTTTTTTTAATACAAGTTTAGTAATCATTTTTTTAGAAAGAGAAGGAACCTATTGTTGCAGAGAAATTATTCAGTGTTTATGAAACATTAGGTGATTTTACTAGATCGCCTTTATTAGTAAAAATGAGACTAAAACAAAGTGATACTTCAATAGCACTAAATAATTTTTCGAATTCTGCGGCAAGTTGGACAAAATTGAAAAGTGGGGCCATAATCTAGTGCTTTGAACTTTTAAAGCAAGATGTGGGGTCATTTTTGTAATTTGGATAGTGAAATTATTTTGCCCTCATAGTTAGATACTCGTAAATTGTTATTAAGGTGAATTTAGTCATTTTATATAAATACAACACAATACAAACATAACAACCATAATAATTTTTAAAAAAATTAAAAAACCAACACAATAAATGTATATGTTTACATATGCACACAAAATAATAAATTTTATTTTTTATGTTAGACACAAATATTCAAAATGATAAAAAAAAAAAAAATCTTTTCTCACATTTTTTATATTAGAAAAGAAGTGTAAACATAAAGCCTTAAAATTTATTTTAAAAAACTTTATTCTATAAAAATTGAGATTTTTAGGCTTTGAAGTTCTTAGAATTAAAAAAATTAAAAGTATAGGAATTAATATGTTTAAATTTACATTACCTTCATTTTAACTATAGGATTCAAACTTATTATTTTGTGTTTTTTAGACTTGTATTGTAGGCCACGTGCGTACACATGCCTCCCATCTGCCATACTACACGATAATTAAACCACCCGCACCCGCTTTAATCGGGTGAGACTATCCAAAGATAAGGTCCCACGTCATCTGGGCCCGCATTGTCACCTCTTCTTCATTTGTCGCACACTCGCTCTGTCAGCCTTTAGCCCAACCGATAAGGCCCAATCTCTGTTATCTTCTTAGTTAAGAGCAGCTCAACTCATTATCCGTTCCACATTCCAGACTGGTGTGTCATAATGTTCGTTTTATTTTTCTCTCAATCCAAACAGAAAATAGAAAAATAATATTCCTCTCAGATCTCTCTGATCGGAACAGCACCGCCGCGTCTTCGTCCACTCTCTCTCTCTCTCTAGAATTCTTAGAAGTCTTTCCTGAGAAACAAACAAAAGCGTTCCCTATCAGAACTCTCCACTTGTATTAGAGTTAAGACCTCTCCAATCGATTGACGAACCGATAAAAGGTTTGAGAGATAATATCAACTATTCTCAGAGTTTATCCATTTGCCTCGATTCTACCAATTCGAAACTTTCTGTCTGATTTTCTCGGATTTTCTGGGTTTGGGGTTCAGATTCTACTGTTATCTGTTATTACTGTTTCTTTTTTTATTTCTCGGAAAATATGATGAGAAGACAAGATCGACAAGATCAGCAGTCCAGGTGTTTTTACGAGCTCTCTGCTCTGATTCTCAACATTCTCCGATCCCCTCCTACGCCGATTCAGTTTTCCGATCACTCTCCGGCGATGCACCAAACGCCGGCAGTGTCTTCTTCAAGGCGACCGCCGACGACGCCGCCGATAACTCCGGCGGGGTTTGCGTCGTTGCTTTTGGGGATTTCGCTGGCTTTGATGCTTTGTGGATCGGTTACGTTTTTTATTGGATTCATGTTGATGCCTTGGGTGCTCGGATTGGTGATGGTTTTCTATGTGGTTGGGATTGTCTCGAGTTTGTCGATGCTGGGACGCGCAATTTTTTATCACACCATATCACCGGCCTCGCCGAGGAAGGAGGTTCCAGGTGAGGGTTTCGATTGTTAAGGCTTTATTGATTGATTTATTCGCGCTTTCTGTTATTTAACAGTTAGTTAGTTATTGCCTTTGGTAGTGATCGTTGTGTTGATTCTATATCGATCTTTATCTTCCATTATGATCTGAAGTCAATGATTTGTGTGTCTTTCCAGCTTTTGTGTTGATTGGAATTCTTCTATATATGGTTTTGATGAATATCTAGTTTCATTAGTTAGGTTATGGGTTCCTTGTTTTGATTGTCTTCATGTTTGGTGCTGTTGGTAAGCAATCTGACAAGTGAATATGTTAAAACGTGAAAGATAGTTATTTGATGCATTAAGAATCTACCTTGACCAATTTCATGATATACAGAAGCTGTTCGAGGCATGGTTTTTTCTGTTTTACATGTCTTTACGGTATGGCCCTTATGGGTATGTGTTCCACTAAATTGTCGAATCTATTGGTAGCAGGATATTAAAACCGGATGTCTCATAAGCAAAGTTCTGTTAGGTCGGATGAGGACAAATACACTTTTGAATGGTGGAGGCAGAGTTAAATGGCTAATTCATAGTTTACTATTCCATACATTTGTGGGGAAACAAATATATAAGTTATTGAGCTTATATTTGTTCTGATTTGGTTGGAGATACAGGTCTAGAAAAGTAAAATTATCTTTGAAGTTGTCTCTTTCCACTGTTTGTTTATGGAAGGAGAAAAAAAGTAGGAAATGGAGTTAATAGTGTTTTTGTTACCTTCTCTATTCTTGAAACCTTTTTTCTTTTTGTTTTTTGTTTTTCTGCAATATAAGGGGAACCAATGCTGTCTCATAAATACTGCTGCTAATTTCTGCTTTTCTGGTGTTGCCCAATCGTGATCAAACTGAGTTTTTGTTTTAGTGTTTATTGGGGCAAGAATTTTTTTTTTTCCCTAGTATTTTTAGCTCTTAAAACTTGCTGATAACTGTTAAGTCTCAAAGAGAAGGTTGCTCTGATGACAAGTTCATGGACTATGATGGTTGCAGCTGAAATCTGGTCATTACAATTCCTTATTCTACAGTGGCTTTCCAATTGAAGGTGGATGAATGTCTGTGGTAACAATTTGTCCTTAGGAGGCTGGGTATATTTTTGTACCAACTTCTTAATAGAATTACTTGTACTTATAGGAAAAATTATTTATAATCACCTGCCTTTATTGGTGTCTAAAAATTGCTTCTTTGAGCTCATGTGAATTCATCTTCAGTGATTGCCTGTAGCTGTTTCACTATCAGTGGATGATCTTTATCCTTCAGCTGGGAGAGCTATATTAGAGTTATCAAATGATTTTCTCTTTACCCTGTCACTCACCCTTTGCAAGTTTGAATTGAGCACTTCAGTTTTTTTCTTGAGATTGGTTTTCGTTTTACATTTTGTTTTCTTAGAAGTTCATCAGCTTACTACTAGTGGTTTACATCTGGTAAATCAGTTTCACTTTGCATCTTATCTTTTAACCATGGGGTGGGCTAGTGAATTGATGTTTCTGACCATAGGGGTTTTTATTTTGAGATCAAATTGAGGTTTTGGAATGCAAAAGGTTTAATGAAGTATAGAAATTTGCTTTTGGATGACTGAAAATTGTGGCTTGAAATATTTTTAGGTAGTGGAAAGGAAAAGAATAATATTGTTTGATGGCATGATTTGCACTCTGAAATATAAAACTGGAGGCTTGTTTAAAGAACCACCTCATCCAAAGTTCTAGGTTTGTGAACTACTATTTGAGTGATTTGAGTCATTATCCACCTATAAATCCTGGGTTTGTGAACTTATAAAATGGAGAGACATCGAAGTTCCAACTCTAGTGGTTAGGGCTGGTAGGTGAAAAGTACTTATGGACAGCTTGCTTGGCTTGTTAGCTGACTAATTTCAGCTTTGCAAGCTCGACTGCTATGCCTAGCTTGAGAAAGTGAGCATTATATGGTTGGCTCTTGAATAGATTATTGAGGTTTAGGTGTTACGTAGTTAATTGTCCAAAAAATTTGGGTGTTAGGCAGTTATATTTCACAACCAAATTCCCAATAAAAAGTTTTTTTGGTGCATGGCATTAATGGGATGAAGATGAAGTAAATTAGGAATATGAAAAATGCAAGGCAACAATGTAATGTCTTGTGAAAGTGTCTTTGGCAAGTGGGCTGAAAATTCTGACATTACTCGAATAGTGGGAAGATGTGTATAAGAAAGCAGAAGTTCGAGATTCCAATTAGCTCTTGGAATACTACAGCTGCAAGTTCACTGATTTTACTTTCTATTCACGATGGTCTCGTTGTTTCAGAAAAGAGGCCCACAGAATGGAATCTGCATCATGCAAGTTTTAATCATCTTGTAACGTCTTTTAGCGGAGGGATGCTTGTTCATTTGCATCTTTAAGGGAGTCTGTTTTAAACAGCTTTTCCAGATCTACTTATTTTAGAACAGCACTTTGGTCATACCTTCATGAATCAAATTTCATTAGATCAAAGTGTGCCTCCCTTCTCAAGCCAAATCCCAATAGTTTGATTCAAGCTGAGCTCAAGTTTAAGGATCTGTTTGCTTTGTTTGTTAACATTTTTGGGCTTACTGAACTTGGGCCTGTTATTTGACTTTGTTTAGACCTCCAATCTCAGAAAACTTAGGCACAGGCCATGATTGCATAAATTCAATTCACTATTCAGCATTCAAGGGTTACATGTTGATTCAGTATTGCCTGGTACCTTTTTAGTATACATCTGTTCTGAGGACACCTTCAGTTTTGTTTTGCTTAATAATACCAGACAAGTCAGTTTTCTCTTTGTGAGTTCTGCAATGTGTTGCATACAATTTTTTCGTTGGGGGCCTGTGCTTTTAATTCACATTTACAAAAAATATTACACTTTCTGCTTTCAATGTGGTTATATCATTTTCTAGTATTTTTATGCATTATCCTCTGTTGTTTCTGTCTAGAGGTTTGCTTCTTTTTTTTTAACTCCTTTTAACTGTTCAATACTGCAGCATGGAAACTCTTGTGAAGGTCGTTCAGAGGTGGCTAGACTATGTTTTTGGAGGATTCAGCAGCACTATTGTTCTTTCGCTTTGTGCTGCTTTTAGCAATGTACAAGGAAAAAGAAATGTTCCAGGCTTCTTGGAGAAATGCTACTGGAACTGTGGATAACTGTTTTTTTTTAGAATTACGGAAACGTGTGGATACTTTATTAAGTAGAATAGTGAACTGTTGAAGGCTGTTAAGTAGCAATGTATCGATTAATTATTAAGAAAACAGATAGATTGTACTCTGTTCTACTCGTATTTTTTGTCTCAATTCACTATGTTTTTGTTTTTGTGCCTAAATGATCACCGTTGAGGATTACAATATGTATTACTCGTTCTGTTAGGCGGCGGCTCTTTTGGTCTGCTGAGCTTGGAGGAATAGAAACAAATTGGAAGGAAACATCTTGTTTCATTTATTCGATGCTGAAATGAAAAAAACAGGAAACTGTAAAGAAATCACAACAGTTCCCTAGTTCAGGGGAAAAAGTCCAGTAAATTCCCTTTTATTTCTTTGAAATTTGAAATTCTGAGTCAGGGTCAGATTGGCTTTGCTCAAAAAATGGTGTTGGTTTGGTCCTCTTTAGGTAATCTATGGTGTTGGTTTGGTCCTCTTTATGTTATCTGAAGGGAAAGCATAGCAGTCTCAGAGCTGGGTGAACAAGGCAAGGATTTGGATTGTGGGGATATGTTCCTCCTACAATACTAGTGGATCTCCCTGTTGGTGCGACAAAAAACCCCCACCTAGTTGGGGGATTCACAAGTATTGTGGAGATGGACCAAGGCCACTTGCTGCTCTGGAACACTGAATACTCTAACAGCCTGTTTGGAACTTGGAGGGGCAAAGGGAAGAGAAGTGAAAAAATTTTCTTTCTGATTTTACCTGGTAAGGAAAGGTAGGAAAAACGAGAGAAAAAAATAATCACTCCTTTTTTCTATTATGTCCTACTTTTTTTTTTTCATTTTCTTTACAAATACAAACGGGAAAGGCAAAATGTTTTTCCTGCCTTCTAAATTCATCGGTTTCTTGTTGGCAAGTATATTGGTTTTTCAAACTTGTATGTTGCTTGATAGAGGCCATTAGTTCAACACCTACTGTTTCGTTATGGGTACAAATGAAACATCTAACTCTAACTTAGCTGAGAATTTTCTGAATTCGCAGACCAGAGACAAGAAATTACAATGCCATAGAAACCATGGAACAGTAGTCTTAAAAGCAGTGATGAAAATTAAATCACAAGGGCACTGGTTACTGATGCAAGAAGTAACTCAACCAAGGTACATATGAACTTGAACAGCCAGTAAGAAGACGCAGATGAGAGCGAAGTATAGCAAGGCATGGACCAGTATGGACGCACCACTGGTGTGGAAGTTGCCGAACTCGACGCATCTGTTCCGCCCCGGCACTTGAAACAGCAGCCCCGGCGATAGCACGACGAATAGCACCACTGCCACGAACACTGGCCCCCAGTCCGACATCCCTCCCGTCTCTCGCTCTCTCTACTGGTTTTCTCTCTCTATATGTATGTATTTGTGATGCTCGAACTGAATAATTGAAGTTGATAATTAAGAAGGCAATGGGCTGAAATATGGGATGAGACCAGAAGAAGGGCTTATGTAAGGGGCGTTAGTGGGCAAGAAGAGAGACTTCGGTGGGAAGAAACGTTGATAAAACAGGTAGGGTGGGGTGGGACGAAGGTTAGAGGATCAAGTCACTTCGATTCACTACCACCGTCCCATACTCCTCAATTTGTGATCTGCATAAGCACCACCCTGCACGTGACAACGCTATTCTTGCACGTGACAGCTCAGGATAACATTTTTTGAGTCTAAGGTTGAGAACCAGATTGTTTGTCCTAGTTAATGAATGAAGTGGATGTGCACCCACGTTGATCAAGTCAGATTTGATTTTTGGAGTCAGGTTGCAAACAATTTATTTTTTGTAAATATATTATGGTTTGCTTGGCAACTTTTAACCAAATGGAGTAGAGAATTAGTCAAATTATACGCAAGCTGGCCTGAACACCCCTTATCATAATAAAAAAAAATGTACAAAAAAAAGAAGGTTGATATTATTTTTTAGCTTGATAAATGAAATAAAACCAAGATTTTAAAACACAAAAATAACTTCTCTGCATACAGAATAAAATTGCATACTGCAAACCGTTCTAAACCCCATACTACCAAGAGTATCTTGTACTAAACTGTTCTTTTTTAACGTGATAATGGGGTTTCAAAAAACAGCCTCAAACCCTCGGAGATGTTTTTGGAGTGCTAATATCATTTGTCTGAAGCAAAATAATAGAAGATTTTTGAATTATTTGAGTGTACTCACAAATTGCAAAGACAAAGAGGGACGTAGTTTTGAGATTGAAGGCACTCAATTTGTTTAGAACAGTAGTTTTCAAAGGTCTTGTGACCAACCCACATGAGAACTACGATAGGATGGTTTGGCATGTGCTTCAAGAAACTTCTAGGAAGTTTCGTTTGCTAAACACCAGATAAAAGGATTGAAGAAATAATATAAATGACAAAACTTTGGCTATTTCTCAAGCCGATTTACGCGGATGTCATGTGGACCTATTACTTTAATTTTAGCTTCATATACATTACATTGTCTTAGCCTCGTATCTTAGCTAGCTTTCGGCAATTTTTTAGTATGATACTTTTTTTGCGTGCAGGAAAAGAAAAAACGGGAAGCAAATATTACCGTGATGGCCTCCTATTTATTCAATAATCTCTTAGTAGATTGAGCTTTTGGGAATTCAAGAAGTGGTGTTGATCAATTAAGGAGTATAAAAGGCAATACATCAGATTGTCTTATTTAAGTACTTCAGTTATTGATCTCTTAAGTTCAAGTCCAGTACTTTTATTAATAATGAATTTGTATTATGTTGGAACAAAAAAAAGGACGGAACAGTAGTATAAAATTTTGAGCACAGTTGTATAATCATAAGTTATACCCACTTATGATTATATAAATAATTACGTGAATTAGGTGCATCTGCCTTCGACCTTGACCATTATTAACCATAAGATAGTTGCATGGTGCATTGGTCTCTTTATGTTTGTTTGGTAATCAAATGGCTCACATTTAATGCATGGGTTTATAATTAATATATTTGCAGCTGTTATCTCATTTAAAAAAAAAAAAGTGGATAGCCAAATATTTTATTAATTTCCTTCATCGTATTTGGGTTGTTGGCCTATGTTTTTCTAGGTCATAACATAAAGAAGTTCATCAGACACATAGTACTCGCGTTAGCTAGGTACTACTTCTGTTATAATGTTTTAATAATTAAACAAAGTTTATATTTTTATTTGATTAGAGTCCAAAAATGCAAGTAAATTAACAAGATTTATAATATATTCAAGTTTAACTTCGACATAACAAGTTATTTTTAAACAAATTTTTAATGAATCAAATAAAAACAAAAGCAACCAAGTTTACTCGCTAACTGGTTCGGATGCCCAGTCATCAGAAAAAAAAAAAAAAAAAAAAAAAAAAACTAGGTTTGCCTCCTTTATTATCCTATTCAGCGGCCACTTCACGCACAGAGAAAATCAATTACATGTGGAAGACTTCTCTTCAGGTATCTATGTGGTCCACCATATTTTCCACGTTTGTATAGTGGTATACTAAAATATCAATGTGGCCAATAATTGCCGTCTGTAAATAAACTTACTTTGTATAGCTTTCTCCGGTTTTTGACTCGTAATCCGGCTGACTTTGAATAATGTTCTCGTTTGTCTCTGAAATGCCCCCAAGACTACAATGCTTCGGTTTTTAAATTCTGGTCACGTTTTACATAACTCCATTTTTGTCTTACAAGGATGTAAATATTGAGGCTCCAGGCACTTCATTTAGGAGTGTATTAGATATTAGTGTTGGACACTTAAATGGACATCCATGGTCTTACATCTTAACATCGTAAAAAAAAATTTATAAGATTTTTATACAGAAAATTTTACTATAATGATGTGACAGAAATAATTTTAAAAGTATGAACAAAACTAGTTAATATTTTCATTCAAAATGAAAGAACTAAAAACAGTTACATTATTGTGAATAAAATTTGTAAAATTGTACAAAAATCCTATTTGTATAACGTTACTTTATTTTAAAACTTGCTCTCGTTTAGTGGTTGTTTTTTGAATTCTCCAATCTTAACCCTCCTAAGAAAGCCAATTAAAATGATTCATATTGGGAATCCCTTCATGACTTTCTAATTTTCCAGTCAGAAAAGGAGGACATGAACATAAGAAAATGAAAGGCAATTATTGAACGTGGCACTGGCTTTCCAAGCTGCCCCCATGCGCACTAGTCTTCTCCCACTAATAAAACTCAAGTTTCTTTTTTATAACATATCATCAATAAGTAAATGACAGATTCATTGAGATGATAACGAGAACAGTGACTAGTGATCGGTTGATTCTCATGTTTATGAAATCTTCAGTTCCATCTCTCTCCTCATTTTTATATGGTCTGCACATCATTTATGTAATACATAAAATTTACATAGTTCGTATGAACGATAATTCTATTATAGTTCAAAAGAATAGTCGGTCAAAGGTATAAACAATATAACACCAATTACCAATGTCAATAGTTGCATGAAAACGCAAGATTCTAGATCATAAGCTTTGTTCAGTAGAGAAAACTTGTTTCTAGAACGGAGTCAAAACTCTTATGAAATTTTATAAGAAGTTTTTACAAATTTTTTCGAGACGTTTAAGAAACTTGACAAAAACTCTCGCAAATTATTGTATATTTGTTCATAAACGTACTTCCCATAATTTTTTATATTTTTCATATTCGTGAATACTATGTTTTTCACAATGATACATTAATATTTTATTAGATATTATATAGCATTAATATTTTAACTGGTCAGGAAAGTATTATAATCCTTTATATTGCAATTTTTAAGTTTTTAATAAAATTTTCTATTTAATTTTATGTAACTTAGCATTTTTTGTTTCTCATAATATTTTTAAGCCATGTTTCTTATAACTTAGCGTTTTTTGTTTCTCATACTATTTTTGAAGTCATGTTTCTCATAATATTTTCTCGTACGTTTTGCTGTTTCTTTTTTTCATATTGACAATTATATTTTGGACATTAAAGTCAAGGAGAGCCAAACCCATTACTTATTCCCCTAATCTTATCTGGTAAACAAAACCCAGTTCTGAAAGTAAGGTAGAGAACTAGGCTCAATAGAGGAAATAAAAAAAATTTTTAAAAAAAAACCTATTTCAACAAGTGACACTTCTTGTTCTCGAGATAAAATGGGCTTATTTTTTTAAAAAAAAGTAAAATGGTGCTTCATTTTAAAAAAGAAAGAAAGAAAATAAATGGGACTATTTTAGTCATTTGAGACCTGCACGAGCATTTCTGTGGCTAACATGTGGATACGTTTGTCCTTTACGAAAACGTTCAGGGAAAATTCAGACCAAAAATCAAAGTACACAGTTCATAGTCCGCTAGTTATGGCTCGCCAACACATGAGCAGGTGACATAGGAAAACGTTACACTTTCATAATTTTTAGACAGAATTTTAAATTAAAACAATATAATTGTGACAATTTAATAATTAAAATATATTTTAATTTATTTTTTATTTTAAAATAACAGGTTTACAAGTCACATTATGCTCTATATAAATTCTGTATTAATTTTTTTTTATATTATTATCCGGTAAAATATTATCACGTTTCGCGACGCTGTGGATACTCCCCTGATTTCTCTTGCATACCTCGGATTCGTCATTCATTCGGTCTTTCGCTTTGCTACTTAAAGGCCCCAACCGTTTCAAATACGGCGTCCTTCGAAGTCAATTCTCTCTCCTCTCTCTCTACATCTCTGTGAATATTTATCTGCGCAAACAAAATTGATCAAGAAACTCCGGTACCGCCCGATCGTTTTCCGGCGGAGACCGTTCTTCTGTGGAGTCCCAGAACTATCTTCGAAGCTTCATTTCTTGCATTCACCCAGGGCCGAATTCTGATACTGAATCAAAGCATTGATACGTCTCCGAAGAAATTAAGTGAAGACTAGTGAAGTGCTTTTCCTGCAGTTGGTCCGGTTCTAATTTTCATAGAATACAAACATGACGCAATCAGGTGAGGCCTGCGTTTCTTTGCTTAATCACTTCGATTTGTTAGTCCTGGCAATGTAAAACATCGTTCACAAATTTATGCGTCGATTTAGGCTTCAATCGTTCTTTCGCCGTCTTTTTTTTTTTCGCTGCATTATCGCAATTAGACTGGATGTTTTTGGTGATCGAAATTAGGAAGATATGATTGTTTGTCAACTGATTTAATTAGATTATGTTAATATATTACCTGTTTATTTGGTGTTCTGGTTAGGGTTATAAAACCAATCAAGTTATTTGGGCTAAAAGTCCTTTCTTGCTCGAGTCAATATATAAGTAAATCTATTTTGAACACATTCGAAACTTGTAGATCTTTTGAGCTCGACGCGAAGCTATATAAAAATTCAAGCTACTTAAGCTTTTATTTTATTGATTAGAACTCGTACGAGATTGACATTATCAAGCTAACCTTGAATATGTTTTGAAGCTTGAATAACTCATTACTTGGGCTCAGCTTGGCCCTTTGACAGCCCCAGTACTGGTTGGTAAATAATGTATTCTGCCATATTGTTTCTTGGCTTCCTTCCACTGATTTTCTATTGACTGTGTGTGTGTGTGTCATGTATTTGGAAAATCAAACTCAGCACAAAATTTCACGGGCATTGTTGAAGACCTATACAAATTAAAGCAATTATTTTTCTTGTTATGTTGTGGATTTTCTGTGTATTGAAGGCAAACAAAATCCTGTGTACCTATGTGCATACAAATGATTATGTAAAGCTTGGGGAGGGGTGAATTATTTAATAAAATTTCAAGAAATTGAAAAAAAAAAGATAAGAGATTTCACACCTTGAAGCGAAAGAGGCAGGGGGAAAGG
The DNA here is from genome assembly GCA_033060915.1 of Euryodendron excelsum. NCBI lineage: Eukaryota > Viridiplantae > Streptophyta > Magnoliopsida > Ericales > Pentaphylacaceae > Euryodendron > Euryodendron excelsum. The sequence goes on along the minus strand of CM065378.1, from coordinate 14,937,550 downwards.
GAAAACAATAGTCAACGTAGCTCTATGTTACATGGATTCAGGTGCAGGTGCTGAGTGCGGGTATGTAAAGTGTCATATTCATCTAATTTCCATCTCCAAGGATACACAGGCACAACAAAATTTCATATTTCTTAATATATTTATTTTATTTTACAGAATAGAATAGTGTTTCAAGTTGCTATAAAGCCTTTTATGCATAATATGCGAGTTTTGTGTATATTTGTATGGTAAACTACACTTATTCAAGTGTCGAGTATCCAACACGGTAAGTCGTACATTTTAGAAGAGTCCATATAACTTTGATGTAGTTGATCCCAAGATAGAGAGGGTTGAGCTAGGCCTGTTAACAAGGTAGTTCAAATGGTTAAGTTATACAGATGTACCGTGTACATTTGTGCTATTAAATGTTTCTCTTCTTCGAGTGATGCTCTTTAGTCTTTCACTGTTCTCCGTGATTATAGTATAACCAAGATTAGACATTTCGCACTTACAAGTTTTGACCTGCAACTTTTATATAACTTTCTTTGCTGTTGAGCTATAGCTTGACTTTACATACTTGACACTATACTAGAATTATGTTGGCTACATCGTTTATGTTAAGGTTATGAATATTTGTCTCTGCTTTGCTCTCAACTATTCAATATTATTTGGATCTTTTAGATAAATATTCTAGGATTTATGAACAACCTCTTTTTGATCTCTCTTTTTGTTAGTATAATTAACCTCTTCTGATCTCTGCCTATGCTCTACTTGTTGCACATTTGCAAATGTCTGTTTTATTATTACTGGACAATTAAAGTTAATTTTGCAATGCAATTAGCATGCTTTGACCTTATTCCCACCATCATGTTGTTCTTTCCTTGGAAAGTATGGTTTAGCTTTTTAACCATAGCCTTTCGTACCACCAGAATAAGGAAGTTGCCAAATGATGATTTATATGACTGCTATTTCCAATCCAATTTCAGGTTATAATATAAATGATCTGGTTCAAGAAGCTCAAACCCGATGGCTTAAGCCTGCAGAAGTGCTCTTTATTTTACAGAATTATAAAGAAGACCAACTCACTCATGAGCCCCCTAAAAAACCAGCACGTAAGCTTCCTGTTTGCTGTATCTTATTGCAAAATTGGATCAAAGCCTATTTATGTGTCAGTCTACTGCATGTTATGGATGATGATCCCATTTCACTGATTGTATTCTTCTACAGATGGATCTATGTTTCTTTTTAACAAGAGGGTCCTTCGGTTTTTCCGTAAAGATGGTCATAGCTGGCGTAAAAAGAAAGATGGGAGAACTGTTGGTGAAGCACATGAACGGCTCAAGGTTTATCAACAAATGCTTATATAGTCAATAGTCATGTACTTATTAGCATTCCTCTGAAAAGGTGCTAGACATTACAATGCTTGCACGTGGCATTTTGATCTGCTAAGTCAAAATTATATGACGTCATAGTTTTGCTGGCCGCTTCAACCTGCAGTCTCCTCGGTACAGCATGACGTATAGTAGTGTACATAAATATGTTTATATGGAATCCCTAACTTGCACCTAAATGCATTATGAGGAAATCCTTTTGTTTTGTTTTTGAGATTGGCTCTTTCTATGTTTTATGAGAGTTTTCCCTATATAGCGTAGAAGATATATGCTTATTCTATCTAATCTGCTGGAAATAAATGTAGCAAAGGTTCTAAAGCACTTTGATAATATTTGTCTTCGAAACTTTATATGGCTATCAATATCTTGTCATCCAATATATGGTCGACCTGTGATATGGATTTATATGGTTTAAATCTTTAAGAGTTGGGAATGGGAGTGTAGTACAAGGCTAACTCTAGAATTTGGCATGATGAATTATTCTTTTTATAGATTACTTTCTGACGCAAAGATGCCTTCAGTTGAACTATATAGGTGGATAAATACAACATTCATAGTAAAAGATAAGGCGACAACAAATCCTATTTGAATTTAATCATGGTTTTGATTTTTTTTTTCTTTCTCAATGAATCAAAGAAAAACATAAAATAATAATAATGATAAAAGAATATCTAAACATAGCACGAGTTTTTGTGTGGAAATTTCCCATAACGGATGGTGTTTGGTTGTAAATGGGCTGCATAGCTGAAAGGACAAAGAAGAAGCATGGTAATGTGTTGCATTGATTTCCTTTAAAGCCTGCTTGGTTTCCATTCCTAATGTTTACCTTCCAACAATCCTGAATTGATTGAAGGTATTACCGTATCAGACAGTAGAAGTAGGAACAAGGAAAGCACAGAACTGTAGTTTGAGAAAGAATAAAAGATGACATCGATGTAGTTATGTGGTTTTGCCCAAATTTGACCTGATTTTTCTTCTAAAACCTGGTGGTGTTTATGGTACAAAACTTATTAAATTTTCACAAGAACTATATAATAGCTTTAACAAGAAACAAAATGCGTATATTAATGTCTGTAATGTGCTTACAAAATGAGTATATTAAAGTGGAGACCTCCACTTCAGTTCTTGTGATACAAGGAATCTATTGAATGTGCAAACTACCTGCCCTCTACATGACATGGGTGCAGGTGTGGTGACTCTTTTTGGCATGTCGAGTCAGACATGCAATATCAAGAATTTTTTGAATTTGAGTTTACACTTGCTTTTTTCCCATGGTTGCTTCAAAATAAGTCACATGCCGATCATAATCGCTCTAATTTACATAAGTACTTTGGTTTTCGATACTTAGCTGTGTCCCCATATCCTTGGATTTGAGATTTCAATAATAGATCAAAATAGATACAACAAAGCCACCCCTACAACATCCATCTACTTCCAATGTTTAGGAGGCATTGACCTTTGCATAGGCACGTACTCAAGTCTGAGACTCCATGTAACTTAGCTTTCCTATGTCATGGGGTTATTACAGGCGAACAAGATCCATACTCCTCCCTAGTACATCCATATTGTACTGACCCATAAAATTGTGCCCCGTCGATTAGCTAGGTTTTGTCATCACTTAAGTATTAGACAGGGGAACACTCCAAAAGGTCCGTGTTCTTAAGCATCGGATGGCTGATATATTTAAATTGGATAAGAAATTTAATTTCTTTTTTGATAAGAACACTGGGTAAGAATTTTTAGAAGATACCATCATGTAAACATATGCTGAATTACTGTATCAATGAGTATTGGGACTTTTTACATAACACAATGCAAATTGAACACATCAGCCAACCAGAGTGTGGAAGTATGGGTGTTTCAGGTGAAAAAGTTGTGTTTGGACAAAGCCACAAGGATACAATCCCCCACAAATTTTGGAAACTATAACATTTATTTCTTGTTCAGCTTATCAAAGCTGATTTTGGGCAGGTTTGCCTGGTTATAGACAAGATGAACAGACTCACCACTCCTTTGTGCACTCCACATTCCTTTTTGTCACACCTGCGTGAATGAGGGATGTTACAGAAAACACTTGATGGATCACACAAATCAACAGATATTCCTAGTACACTATATTACTACTTATAGTATCAGTATGTGTTTGAAAATTTTTTACATGTGTAATTAACATGCAATAACTTTTTGCTGTTTCCTGCACTTTTAGATGTCTGTCAAATATGCTAATGCAATTAGGGATTGCTCCAAGTGCAATGGAGTTTTCTTGTCTGATGTTCAGCCTGAGTGAAGTCATTTTACCTGATAGTTTTGTGTGGCTAGGTTGGAAATGTTGAAGCTCTAAATTGTTATTATGCACATGGGGAGCAGAATCCAAATTTTCAGAGGCGTAGCTATTGGATGTTGGATCCGTGAGTGTACTTTGAATCTCTTCTTATTCATTACAGCTTCTGTGTCAAACCATTGTTCTAGAGATGATGTGGTTGTAAGATTTGTGACTCAGTACATCTTGCTGCAATATAAGAAAATAGCTTTTCCATTTTTCCTTCCCCCTCCTTTTCTTTTTTTCCTTCTATGACACATTAAGCTTACAGTGTTCGTCATACTTTTAAATTTTCCACACTATGTAGCCTTCCCATATGTAGTGAATAACATATATGGATTATTTTTGACACATGTTGTCACAGTTGATCCGCTTTGTTTTTCTTCTCTTTTTTTCGTACGTTTTTTTTTTTTGCTTTCTCTTTCTCCTCCAATTTCTTTTCTTTTCTTTCTATGCGAAATTTTATTAATTTATTTTGATTTATATTGGGATTTTGGCAGGGCATATGAGCACATTGTTCTTGTTCATTATAGAGAGATTAGTGAGGTAAGTTTCTTGATACTGATGATGGACAAGGCAGATCTAATGCCTATTATATTTCCTTGTACCTTATAACTTAATGTTACCTTTTCACCTAGCATTTCATCAAGCAAAATTGTAATTCTACTTTATTCCCAACTTAATATCCATGCTTAGATTGTTCATTCTATGTCTTCTTGTTAGTATTTCATTCTCGTGCTTGGTATTTGCTGCTTCTAGTCAGAGTTGCTTTGTTTGGCCTGTGGACCTTTGTATTCCATCACCACTCTCTTAAACTTGCTGGGCTTGGAATTACCTTCATGGGGGACCTTGAATTATGTACATGTATAGATGGTTTTTCATTACTGCTAATTGACCCTTTATATAACAGGGCCAAGGTGGATTGGTCATTCTTTAAATCATTATGGATATAAAATTTCCATTCTCCCTGTGGACATATTTTTCCATTTTTGGTATTCCTAATTTGAAATAAAGCTCTGTTGATGAAATTGTGAACAACAAGAAGTGGTTTGCCGTTCCTCTATGGATGATTAATTCAAAGGCCATTTACAGTTGTAGCTAGTTGCATAACTTGAGCTTCAATATTGACATTGCCAATTGTAATCATGAGTTGCAGGGAAAGCATAGTCCTGGATCCATTTCACAGTTTTCACCAGGATCCCCTTCTACATTCAGTCCGAGTCCCAGCTCCTATACTGCTCAACATCCTGGCTCTACTACCGTCATTAGTGAACTGTATGAACCGAATCAGAGTCCAGGGTCTGTAGAAGTTAGTTCTGATGCAGTCATCAAGAGTAATGGGATGGATCATGTTGACTGGATAGAAAGAAAGGGAGAGACTAATAGTTCATCTGAGCTTGAAGTTAGTCGAGCATTGCGAAGGCTTGAGGAACAGTTAAGCTTGAATGATGACAGCTTGGAAGAAATTGGATCATTCTGCAATGAGAATGAGAATTCAAATGGTTCAGAATGCATCACAAATGATAAAAGCAGATCTGCTGCATCATTAGATAATCTAAACACACTTGCGTTGCAACGATTGTCAGGTTCGTGTCGTTTGGTGCTCAGAACAGTCAAAAAGCACTTCTTTGTTTTGTGGCATATGTTATATTCTTAAGACCAATCCTATTCTGTATCATGTTTTAGCAAAATATATTGGATAAATATGCTCATATTGGATTCGATATGTTCTCCTATGTTACTGAATCTGATTTGATATGATGGGTTTTACTTTAGTATGGAACTCATAGTATCATCAGTTAATACAGTATTTGTTCCCATTTTTGTCAGGCTACTATATCATTATATAGGGATTTGTTATAAAGTTACTGCAGCATGCCAGGCAAGTGGTGCTTAGCCTGGAAAGAATACCCACATAGGTACCCCATTAAGATGCCTAGGACAACTTTGCACAATTCTGTCAAGTTCTTGTAGGATTATTCATTAAATGTTCAAAAACAAAGATACAAACTAAAAGGAGTATTTATGAAGCTTTTTTTTAAAATGGAAATTTGGATTGATAGTTTCAGCTTTTGTTGTCTACATAGACAAATGAAATAAAGAAAGATAGGGGCTTTCCTCCTCTTCTTCAGCCGTGCTAGAACATACTTTAAAATTTTTTAAGCTAATAATGCATGGGCCACCTTTCCTATTTTCAAGCTAGTTTCTGTGGACGTATGGATCGAAAACCAGAGTCAGGTTGTGATGACACCATATTTTTTTTTTTAAAATGTAATGCATATATGTTATGATAATTAATTTAAATTTTGTAGGGTCTTGTTTGAGATCACCCGCCTGGTATTTTGCATTCTACTTAGGCAACCATATTGTTTGAACTCCCTATCTGGTCCATTTGTTTTTTCTAGCAAGACATGAAGTACTTAATTTGAAGTTTCCAGCTAGGGCTATGTATGTTGTCATAATTTGTTCATTTATAGTTTGTTTTGGGTTAACATTAGGTAGATTTGCTTTTCCAATTCCAATTCTATATGCTGTATCCATTTGCTTCTTTTTTATTTATTTATTATTGATTCTCAAATATAATATAAACAAGGAGCAGGGGAAGATAAGGGGGATTTCTTTGTTCATTCTTTTCTTTTGTGGTTTCTCTTTTCAGGTGGCAATGGGAAACAAAATCACCAAGCATTGGCACAACAATTTACTGCTGAACATAAAAACTCTTTATCCTGGAAAGACATGCTGGAGTTCAATACAAGTTCTGCAGGTGCTGAGTCCCAAGAGAAAAATGGACACACCTCAGATGGAAATGTGAGAAAGAGTACTAATGTATTATTACATTTTATGTCGACTTTCACTTTTATAATATGGATTTGAAGTAAATTTGTATTTGTATCTACTTTTTTCATTGTATATGGTTCTTATGCCTTGTCATAGTACTTAACCATCAAAATATGGATTGGTGCTGATTGCAAAATAATATTAATGTTTATTTACATTCGCATATACAGATGATGCACTAAGCTGTAGTTATTGACTTAATGATCCTTTCAATTTTCTGAGAATCATACCATTCTTGTAAAGTAATCTATGTGTTTCTTCCATAATGAATTCATACTTCCAACAGGAAATGCTACTACCCCACTCAAGGAGTGGTCTGGTGGAAGAGCAAGAAAGATTCCCCTGGATAAATTTTGGCGGACATGATTCATATAATTATAATGATTACCCAACTCCTGATAGCGATACGAATCTGCAACTTTCCACATCCAGCAAATATCCATCAACCTCTGAGAGCCCCTTGGCATTACCAGCTTCCATGTTGCTGTCTCAAGAAGTTCAAGATTTCAAATTTCCTGCATATTCTCCTGTAACAAATATTCATTATGCTGACCCTGACAGTTTTACAACATTTTTTGACCAAGGTCAGATTGAGATGCATCTTGAGGCTGATTCAAGCTTAACCCTAGCACAAAAACAAAAGTTTACTATTCGAGCAATATCCCCAGAATGGGGTTATGCCTCTGAGGTTACAGAGGTATGTTTTGTGGAATTCTAGGTTTAACAGAAATCTGTTTTTACAACTTGTTTGTTCCTTACTATTTTCATTGAATGTTAGTTTTGGTACAATCCTATTCATTGAATTGCTGGGCTTTCATTGAGGGTATGTGTATTGGTTTTCTTAATTAAGTGGCCAAGTCAATACTCAAGAATCAGTTAAATGCTGCTTTAGTAAGGGATTGTGGAGTACTAATTATCAAACATGTTGCTGATCTGCTATTATAGATTTCCAAAAGTGAGTTTCCAATATTTCACTACCACATAATTGCTGATGCACTTTAAGGTACATTGTATACCATGCTGCTGACTGCTAAGTACATGGTTCTTTCGTTTGTCTTTTTTTGTTTTCTTTCTTTGTTCCTTTTTTTCCTCTCCCTAAAACTTTAAGGACCCTTCTAACTTTTTGGGGTTACCCCTTTCTCATTTATTAATTTGGTACTTATATTACTCCCATACCAAATAAAATTAGATGTCAATCTTGTTCGTGGATGAGTCACCAAAGTTCCAAATTTTCAGATTGCTTTTTTAAATCTCTTTAATACGTTGGAACTTGGAAGTGATTTTTTGAAAAGGTTATATAGTTTAAAGTACAATTGTGTGAATGAGCTCAAGGGTCAAGGTGGATCACATTGGGTCCAAAAATAGATTGGAGGAAAGGCAAAATATAAATCAATATATTTTACAAAGAAGGAATATATGGAGAACGAAAAGAAAGAAGGCTAGAGCTTTGCTGTGGTTGGGTTTTGTTACACGAGTTTTCTGAGACTTAACCATTAGAAGAATGTTATCTGCATGCAAGTCCTTTAGTATGAACACCATATTTAGGTCTCATCTAATGGAGCAACTGATCAAGATAACCCCAATTAAGCATGCAAACGCATTCATAGGCAGTTTTATGCTGTAAACATTGTGCTGAGTGGTTTTTGGTACTTATTGTCAAAATTTTCAGTACTCTTGGCCTTATCAGGATATACAGTTTCCATCTCACTATGCATTCTTCTTTGCGGTGTTTGTTGACTGCAGACTCCTCCCTTCTGCCTTAAATATCCTGTCCTGCCATTTCAGGGTGGCTTGTATTGTCATATATTCTTATTATGTTATAGCATGATGCATTGTTGAAAGTCGATTGTTAATATCAATTGCATTAAGATGATAGGGACATGACATCACTTTGCACAAGGGGAAAAAATTGGGAAATTTTTTTTTATGAAAGATGACATCACAACGCAAGTGTTACTGTAACAAAAAAAAATGTGAAACTTAAATATTGGAAACTGTAGCACTTAAAAGAAAAGCTAGAAAGCTTGTATTGGAGAAGATTTGGAGCAAAATTTATATTTTACCCACCTAATGCTTTGTGGATGCTTTTAAGATTTGGTTGGTTGAGTGATGTGTGAACGGCTTTGAGGTAAACAAGAATTTGAGAATCCCTGGTTTCGAATATTGTTTGTTTGAATTAGAAGAGATGAGGATTCTCAAATCTTTTTAGCTATTTGAAAAAGGGATCTGGAGGTCCCGAATCCTTTAAAAATATTTGTCATTTTCAAATCCTTACAACAAAAGAATTGAGAAGGTGACAATTGATGTGCTCTCTTGATGAATTAAAGCCATTGAAACTATTAGCCATCCTAACTGAAGTCTCATCTGACTCTGGTACTTCTCTTTCAATAATTTAGTTTTTCGATAGATCAAACCTTTTAACAACTAAATTTTGTAGTTTCCTTGAAATTGAATAAGGAATTTTTGTCCAAACAACAGATTTTCCAAAATGTATGGATTGGATTTTAAAATATGCGAACTTGAACCCTGATTTTTGAATACATCAGACACTTAAAACTTCTTCATCCAAAGGCTATCTTGGCCCACATTTTAAAATGTGCTTGATATAAATCTGATCTTGCCACCATTCAAGGGTTTTAGTCCGTACAATGTAGGAAGTTCTGTAATGTGACTTCTAAGTCTAATTTCTACTGTGAAACTTTTCTCTTGTGAAGCTGCTAATGTTTTCAGTAGTAAGTTCAGATTACCAAGTTAAAGTTGCTTGCTACAGGTTGTCATTGTTGGATCTTTCCTGTGTGACCCATCAGAAGGTGCTTGGACTTGCATGTTTGGTGACATTGAAGTTCCTGTTCAGATCATCCAAGAAGGTGTCATATGTTGCCTGGCTCCTCCACACCTTCCTGGAAAAGTCACTCTTTGTATGACTTCTGGCAATCGGGAGTCCTGCAGTGAAGTCAGAGAGTTTGAGTACTGTTCTAAGCCAAGTAGTTGTGCTCACTGTAGTTCATCCCAGAAGGAAACAACTAAGAGTCCTGAAGAATTGCTCTTACTTGTCAGGCTTGTGCAGATGCTTCTATCTGATTCATCAGTGCAGAAGGGAGACATTACTGAATCAGGAATAGATCTATGGGGAAAATCCAAAGCGGCTGAAGATTCATGGGGCCATGTTATTGAGGCTCTTCTAGTTGGCAGTTGGAATTCATCTAGTACAACAGATTGGCTTCTGCAAGAACTTCTAAAAGACAAGTTGCAACATTGGCTTTCTTCCAGATTCCAAGGACGTGATCAGCCAGATTGTACCTTGTCCAAAAAAGAGCAAGGGGTAATACACATGGTTGCTGGATTGGGCTTTGAGTGGGCCTTGAACCCAATTCTCAATTCGGGAGTCAGCGTAAACTTCCGTGACATTAATGGATGGACTGCCCTTCATTGGGCTGCACGATTTGGAAGGTAATGAAAAATCCTTTTTTTCCCATAAAACGAGGTAAAAGATGTATACGGTTTTTGGCACTATCTAAGAGAAAACAGATGGGTTTCAATAAGTCCTATGTAATGCTTAACAACACATAAGTTCCAGAATTTAATAAAACATGTCAGGCTGTTGCTTGGTATGCTAGGAAAAATTTTTCCTGTCAAGTCTGAGGGCAGCCATTTTGGGCAAAAAGGGTGATTTGAACACATACATTTCGGAAAGTGAAACATGTGTCTTGTGTACTTCTCAATAAAGGCATTAACTGTAATATGCTACTGAAGATCAATTTAGAGTTGCATTATTTAGTTCTGCAATTTTCATTTGATTGAACTCTTCCGAAAATCACCTTTCTGTTGGCGGGTTACATAATTGAGTTACTAGCAGCGACTGCTGAAGATGTTTACCAATTGAATGAATGGTAAGAAACTTGCCGTAATTGATCTACTTTGCATACATGGACAAATACATTATATCTCCAATAGCAGAGAATACTTATAGATGGTTTGAGGTGTCTCTAGGGCATGGATTTTCTATTTACACTAATTTTGTCTCTGATAGTGAATAAATGGTAAGAAGTATTGTTTCTTTTGGTCGTTGCAGTAGAGGTGGAACATAAGGCGTAGCATTATCAGAAACTGTTTGGAAAGTTGGAGCTTTAGAGTAGTGCCAGCGGTTTTTCTCATGATCTGCTTAGGTTATGTTCAAGAGCTGGGTTGATTGTTGGTGGAGGTTTTTAGGAATAAGTTAGTCCATATGGATTATAGTCAAGTTTTTGAGGTTCGTATAGGATTTGTTCCACAGAAAACAAAATTCTCATATAGGATGGAAAACTGGCTATTGTTTCCATCTCTCTGCATCAATGCTACATTATTATCTATCCATGTCAAAGCATCAAATAAACTTCAGATTTTAATTCGTTCTGAAGCCTAAGATTATACTGTTGTCTCCATCCTTGAAGGCCCTCTAGAATAATCCTTTTATTGTACCAAGAAATGAGGTATTGGAGTAATGCTGGTCATAAACTTGGTTAAGACATCTGAGTAGAAAACTCTTTGTACAAAAATGCAAAGAATATTGGAGGCGGGTATAATGATAGTAGAAAATAGGGTGTTGATAGAATTTTTCTATACTGTTGTTGTGTCAGAAGAAGGATAGCTATGCCGATGCTGTAATAATGATCGTAGAAAATAGGGTATTGATAGAAAAGAATAGGCAGTCTTACCCCTGCTTTGTTGCAGAAAGGGTGATTCCCATAGTAAAAATGTAATAGCCAAAACACAAAGTGCTAGCAGCTTCTACAAACACAATAGAGGTTCATGACATTGTACAATCACAGATTCACAGCACACACATCAGGCTGAAAAAGACGTAATGTAAGTAATTATACCACAAAAATTACAGATCTAATGAATTAAAACCTCAGAACAAGAAGTCAGAGATAAATAAATATGTAGGTAAAGGTGTAACATATCACACATCAACTGCTATACCTATCTTTGGATTTTGCAGATTTTTTACCATCAGAGGATATACCAAGAGGAAAAATGTTTGTTCCTATGACCCCCTAGACAACATCTTCACATATATAACATTTGAAGATTTTAGTTTTCTGTTGGACTAAAACATCAGAAGTGCTGCTATTTCCAAGACATTAATGGTGAGGTAAATTGCTGTGATTACATTGGGTTCAACACTCAAGTAGCATTATGTTATGTTGCAGGGAGGGTGCATAAAATATGCTTCATAATTTATAGATTAAACAATAGTGTCAGATTAGTAAGTTAGCTCATAATATAGGAGTAACATAATGTTTGAAAGAACTGATAAATCTTAACAGAAGACGTTGATTTACTGAGCAAGTAGAAACAATTTATATAGCTTGCGAACACACGTGGTAAAGCCAAACGTGAATGTTAGTACCTCACAATTATAATGCTTTAGTGACCAAACATGTTGCTCATATTGCTCCGACTAAGTGGCACCAATTTGTTTCTTGCTCCTAATTTGGGTGATTACTTGACCCAATTTTTTTTTTTTTGGGGTAAATATACTTGACCCAATTTCCCAGAAGAATTGATGATAACCATGTTTTTATAGCAACTTTTGGTTGGTCATAAGAAAGTATTTTTTGGGACAGATCAAGTATTACATGAATGTTTGTGTTCATAGGATCTACTGGGTCTTTATAGTATCCATCTTGTAGTTGCCTGTGGACCATCACTCGTAGGCTTTGTAGATAAGAGTTTTGGAAGCTTAAAACTTTTTCTGAAGCAGTGTACATTCAAATGTTTTTCAACAGGGAAAAAATGGTTGCTGCGCTCATAGCATCTGGTGCATCAGCTGGGGCAGTGACAGATCCCAATTCACAAGATCCAACGGGTAAAACACCAGCATCCATTGCTGCCACCAGTGGACACAAGGGACTTGCAGGATATCTTTCTGAGGTGGCACTAACTAGCCATCTTTCATCCCTCACTCTAGAAGAAAATGAGCTGTATAAAGGCTCTGCTGATGTAGAAGCAGAAATTGCTGTCAATAGTATCTCACAGAGGAGCCTTACTACAAATGAGGATGAGCTCTCTCTTAAAGACACTTTAGCTGCAGTCAGGAATGCAGCTCAGTCTGCTGCACGTATACAAGCTGCATTTCGTGCACATTCTTTTAGGAGAAGGCAACAGAGAGATGCTGCTTCCGCTGATGCTGGTGTAGATGAGTATAGTTTCATTTCAAATGATATTCAGGGGCTCTCAGTTGCATCAAAGTTGGCTTTCCGCAATGCACGTGATTACAATACAGCTGCTTTATCTATTCAGAAGAAATTTCGAGGTTGGAAAGGTCGCAAGGATTTTCTTGCATTTCGCGAGAAAGTAGTGAAGATACAGGTACTGTGTTTCTGTTTTGCCTAATCCCTGAATCTCAGGAGGCAATTATTTTACTTTGTATTGAACTAAGCTCTCTATAGAGCAATCTGTAAGTAAAATAATTGCGTCCTTCTGTCAAATTGATACCTTCATGAACGTTTTAACACGTGTAACTGTCCTCTCTTTATAAGCCTCTTTACACAATTCAGTTGAAACTCTCCCAATTAGTTAATGAAAGGGGGCCAAAAGCACTTCTCTTACACAACTTCTTGTATTGACAGGCTCATGTTAGAGGTCATCAGGTTAGGAAACAGTATAAGGTATTCTGTTGGGCTGTTGGTGTCCTAGAAAAGGTTGTATTGAGGTGGCGCCGGAAAGGAGCTGGACTGCGGGGATTTCGGCATGAGACAGAGTCCATTGATGAAAGTGAAGATGAGGACATTCTCAAGGCGTTTCGCAAACAGAAAGTGGAAGGAGCTATTGATGAGGCTGTGTCAAGGGTGCTATCCATGGTTGACTCTCCGGATGCACGTCAGCAATATCGTCGCGTGCTCGAAAAATACCGCCAAGCAAAGGTAATTAGGCCTCATATCTTACTTTGGACACTGCACTAAAATTACGTCTGATCCGACATGTCAAAAATATGGATTCTGAATTTTAGCAATGGAGAGGTTTTTTTGTTATTTTTGAAGTGGAATATGGGTTCAATTATAAAATGTCTTCTCTGGGTCTAAAACTCGTTTGGATGGTGGATCTGCTTATAGAGATCTGCCAGGCAACCATTAGAATCGTATTCTACTCTTTGACTAGTCGATGTGGATAATAGCTCCTTCCTTAATCCTATGACCACTAAGATGGCAATACGTCTAGTTGATTTTCTCGGCTTGGTTATATTTGCAATTTGTGTTTTAAGTCCGGTGTCTTCGTATCTATAATTCACATAGAAGGCTCTCTAATTTAAAGTGTGTGATTGTGTTACTTACTGGTCTGTTCGATTCATCTTGCAGGCTGAACGCGAAGGTGCAGAAAGTGAAGAAACATCCACTTCTCATAGTGATGTTTCCTACATGGAAAATGAAGATACGTACCAGTACCCTTAGATGCAACTTCTAATCCTCTTTTAACTTGCATACTCATTTACTTCTCTTTTTAACATAAGCTGGTATGTTATGGTTTTCTGATTCAGTCTGTTGATTGTGGTTTGAATAGTGATTGTAAATGGTTTTCGTTGACGGTCACTTAAGTCCCTGTGTATTGATATTGTAAATGCTCTTTGTAAATGGTTGTGGATATGGGTTTGATAGGGCTGGAACCTCTCTCTCTCTTGCTTGTTATGCTTCCAATTGGTTTTTTTTTTTTTTTTTCTTTCTTTTTGGTAATATATAAAGATGACACCATTACTGTATAAATTAGGATTACAGAGAGATACGTTGACAATTAATGTAGCGTCCTTACATTTTATTTTTCAGATTTTTTTTTATAACTTTTGAGATAAAATATTCTTTTTTATTCTAACGGTTGACCATTTAGAATTTTTGCAACTACCAGTTTGAATTTTCTGTTCATTGTGTTACTAACCAGCCTTTTTGGCACCACGGGTTCACCATGCGCTAATTTTCCACCCAAAAAGAAAAACTTTGCTCAAACATATCCTCCAACTTAAAGCGTTTCTGACGCCACAATCGCAAAAGTAGTAGACCTTTTATCTGGACACGTGCCGGCGGATAAATGGTCAAGCGTGGCAGTCCCTGGGGCCTTCCTTTGATCTCACTTTGATCGTACGGTCTCTCTTCAAACCGGCCGATTGGTCGATCGAATACTATCGTCTCAGTAAAAATTGAACTCACACAGAGAGAGAGAAATGGAATCGAAGGAGAAGGTGGAGCTGATACAGCAGGCAATACAGCAGCTAATAGAGGAACAAAGAGAGAAGAAATTGAGTTCATCATCGGACGAGAGCAGCTTCGTCGTCGCGGACGACGGTGACGATCATCACGTCCTCCTCTCGAGATTGCTTTCTCAGGTAAGTCGCAATCTCTTACCTTTTTGTTCTAGAGTTAGCGTTTTCCAAGTAGGTATTGGTGTGATATCTAAGGTTTGGTGTCGTCTCTCTCAGTTTTTGCCGGTATTTTTGTTTAATTCACCATACTTCTTGTTGAGGAGATCGAAAATTCTGTATAATCATCCAAACGTGGGTGGGAAAAAAATAGAATGTTTAAATTTGTAGTTGGAAACCTCAGATGTATTTGTCACTTGTTTTCTGAAAGTAGTAGCACAGCACATCGCGTGCTTGGATTTCATGAATCGAAATTTGAAATTTGTTGTATGGGGAAGGAGATTTGCATTTTTGCAATCCATAATAGATCAGAATTTACAAGTGTTATTAACGAACTTTTAACTGTTAACTAGTTATATATTAGAGGTGTTCAACTTAGAGAAGAATTCTGACGAATCAAGTTGAAAAAATGCACACATTTATATGATCAACTTGTTCATTTAGTTCAGATGAGGATTTCTTGAGTTAATTTGAGCTTTTGAATTATGCTTTTGCATACTGCCAATTGGGATTTGAATCTAAATCCTAAAACTTCTTGTTTATGCTTGCGCATTTGTGTATCTTGCATTCTTGCTATTGGATTTTCATATGATTTATTTTCTCTCTTTGTAGTTCCTCTTGTTTACTACAGTTGCGATACCAAAGCACAACAACAACCATGACCACTGCCGTCCACGTCTTGCTTTCAAATTCACCACCACAATAACCTCCTTGGCTTATGAAAACCATTATCACTGCCAAAAGCCATGTTGAAAAATTGCAACACCTAACCCCTGTTGAACCCTGCTTTATACCATCACTTTGGACTCTACAAGCACCACTTCTTCCACTTCCAAAAGTTTGCTACCTACCCACAGAGTTGTCACCAATTACTGGTATTACTGCCTTTGTCGCAAGCAACTATCAGAAGTAGTTCATTCTTTCTTTCTTTTCACCCTATATTTTTAGACCTTATAGTAATAAAATTGGAGGGTCTTGTATTATCCCGGAAGAAACCAAATTTACATGCATTTTGAAATTTGTATTAACAGTTGGACACACTAGAAGGGTATGGGAAACTTCAGCAACCTGAACCGCCAGCAAATCCAAAGGAGCTACCTTCCCCAGCTGTTGTTGAGGCAAAGAGTGAGACTGCCAATGAGGTGGAAGGTGGAGTTGTTGATGACGGGCAAGGAGAAGAGATAGTCAAAGAGCTGAGGGAGGTTAAGAGACAGAATTTTATTACTCATTGCCTTCTTTCAGCCATGATTGTCCTTACTGTTGCGTGGCAGCTATCTGAGGTCTCTCTTGTTCTGAAACTTAAAGATGGAATGAGCCACCCATTCAGATCCTTTGGTGGTATGCTGGCAGGGATGCTAAAAGGCCCTATTGGAAATGCCCAGAATGGGGAGAAACAGTCCTCTACAAAGCAACAGCAGATTGAAGGCCCTTCGCTAACTTCGCTTCCTCCCCTCAAAATTCCAGAGCTGCCCCATGTGGATTTGCCATTGGGTTTGGACAGTGATGACGACTGAGATATTCTTGCGCTTCTTTGAAACTATGCCAAGAGTGTAGATTCATGGTTGTGGTGATGGCAAGTCTAATGCTTTTTTTGATTTGCAAGAGTTGAAGCAACAGTGTGTGTGTTGCAGAACCCAGGACCTTTTTTTCTTTTTCTTTTTTTTCTAACGCAACAAGTCCATATTTCCCCGATTTCCATATTTGTCCTTCAGCAAAGAAGCATTTAACTTAATAATGACTTATATGTTGAGTGGACAGCCGTGAGAGCCCTCAAACGAAGGTTTGGTATTCAAAACACACAGCGAAGGGGCTTTGAAATGATCCTTTTGGACAAAGGACTCCCTCTTGACTTACAGAAAATATCATCAAGCAGGATCCTACACGGTACACAGGGCCACCACAGAATGCAGAGTCCTCTTACAACTGGACTCCTAGCCCAGCCCCTTAATAGCTTTTGTCCGCTCATTTCGAGCACATAATCCTTTAGGCACAACCCCTCAGAAAGTAATTGCTCATATTATCCCTACCTTGAAAGAGTCAATCACCAGAACTTTCGAGAATTTTACCCTGAATTACCACTAGCCACCTTAATATTTCTATCACAGAGCTCTGGAAAGGGATTTACTGCCTCAAACTCAATCAGCTGCTCTTTCTATCCTCCAGTGCAGTGCTGCAGTGCCCAAGAAACTTCCATCTGTTTTTTTCCCCAAACAAGTAACCCAAAACAGCAAACAGCAAAACACAATTCGACTAAACAAAAGGCAAACTAGTGCAAAGCCGGCCCTATTCTTTCTACCAACAGCACTATGGAGAAGTACAAGTTTTAATAAGGATAAGCAAGAATAAGTAGGTGGTGCCATGACAACAATCCAAAATCCAATGAGATGACATGCAGGAGAAGTTTAAGTCGGGTACATTTACCCTTTGCATTTCCTCAAAAGTTCAATCCAAGAAGTCATTAACATAATCTTCAAACATACATGGTCAATCCATTCATGAAAACTGAAGCAGAAATGAAAAATAATCTTCCATCAATTCATCCAATCAAACAAAGCAATCTCCAAATCATGGAGGCCACATAAAAGATACCATAGAACAAAAGAGAACAAAGGAAAAAAAATTCTCAGTTCTCATCTTAAAAGTCTAAACTAAACAAAGATGAACCGAATTTGTTTAAAAACATATGGCATCATGTATTCTCCAGCCGTTGTACTTGATCCATCCATTATCTTCATGCATAGTTCAATCGGAAAATGTCATTCAACACATAAAAGCTATTTTGAGGTGTTGGCATCAGATGGAACATCTGGGGGCAAAATGGATGAAAAGAAATTTTGATGAGAACAGCAGAAATAATAAGTAAACACAGCCATCTGACAATAATCTTGATTCAAATTGATAACTGCACGTTAGAAGAAGAGAATTAAAAAAGGGAAAAAAGATGAATAAAAAAATATATGCATATGACAGAATAGCTAACTAGTTATGAAAGCACATTTCGCTGTTATTACATAGGACAATTACTAGGCCAGCTTGAAAAACTGGTAAAGACACACATATCAAATGGAAGTATTAACCAAGGAGTCTGCAAATGATCAGACAAAGGCCAATAAACAAAATCTCGTGGCACCCTGTCTCTTAAAAGCCGATCTTTCTCAAGGAGTCTAATTTGACCACAAAAAAAAAAAAATTCATTCAACAAAATGGCACTCCATATGAGTGGAATATATATACCCAATACATGTCTTCAATATGCCAGTAACTATGTTTCATATATGTTACATTTTCTACCCTAGAAGTCAGATTTTCTTTGACCCAGAATAACATAAGAATCCATGGCGACCACAATAGTTGATGTCATTACATGTAAGTTGTAACATAAGCAAACTCCACATGCATTATTGCCTTTCGGGTGGGAGAACTAAGGCAGTGTTTCTCAAAATTCTGCAAAGCAAGGAACTTGATCTACATGCTCTTTGCTTTCTAGGCATTTTTCGACAAGCATAAGTCATAAATTGCTTGCCTGACTATTATATTTTCCCCCAGCAAGGAAGCATGAATGGATGAGGTGCTAGCGTTGCTGTAGGTTGTAAAATGGTAGAACCAGCTGTAGGACAATGGCAAAGCAGGTGTAGCAGCAATAATGCACATATTGGCTCCAAAGGGGGGGTTGATGATGGCAGGGGAGGAGGAAGTTGCACCATTGTTAACTGTGGGGTTTGTGATGGCATGATGACAATGATGGAGGTTATGCCTACAAGATGATGTGTAAGTAAAAAGAATGGTAGAGATCACAGCAAAAGGAAAAATTTTCTTCAAAGTCCAATTATTTACCTCGACTTGATACTCATTTTTCTTTTCACTTGCCAAAGGAAAACACTTTAGCTTTTTGCTTTTAAAGACATCTCAGAAATGCACATGCAAAAGGAAAATCAGCACTGTAAATCCAGAGTTGAATTGGTTCCTGTATATCTGGACTTGACAAGATCTAACAAGGTGACTTTGCTCAGTTGCCGTATCCAATTCAATGATTTAAACAAAGAATTGCCAAGTTTAAAGGGTAACTTTGCAACAGCCACCCAAAGAAAGGTCCTTATGGTGAATTGGGAGTGCTATTCTTGAAGTAGGATAACACCCAAAAAAAAAAAAAAAAAACATTGATATTAACTTTTAACTCAAAGAAACTACATGGAGTTTAACATTCCAATTCAAGGACTACAATTAGATTCTACTAGATTCAAACCAAAACCAATTTCAAATGATTTTGCAGTTGGCCACAACGATTAGATTTAGTAGAGTCAAACCAAAACCAATTTCATTTGATTTTGCAGTTGGCCTCACAACTCACCATGAAAATCGCAGGTATGATCACTGCAAGCAAAGATTAAAGAAGGAAGAACAATGGAGAAGTGGATAAATTTTTCATGCAACGTATGAAAAATTGCAATAACTAAAACAAAATGTTTAGTTTTTCTGTTCTCACAAATGGAAAAATAATGACTCAGGATCATTATTTTCAGGCTTACTTTGAAAAACAAATATCACAATAAACCAAACAAGCCAAGAGAAAGCCCAAAGCATGTCATAGAAGACACCAATATATAAAATATAACCACTGTACACAGGCATGCTTAAGCTTTTACAAGAGATTAGCCATATTCATATAAATAAAGAATGAAGGCAAGGCACAATGAATTTGATGCATTGGAAATGAAAAGAAAGACACACCAAATATTGTAAAGCCAAAAAGTACTTTAAACGCAACATCTCAACGACATGAAATTAATTCTTCTGTAGCACAACCAACTACTATAACTCCAACAATCCAACATATATACAAATTAACCCGGTTTGCCTTTTTTTTTCTCATTCAGGTAAGTTATACCACTCCCTCCCCAAATGATGAACAAGGGAGATGGAAAACATAAATTCAATTCTTAGATTAAACAATTGTTAGATGGACTAATCCTTTCCTTTTATCTTTTACTCAAGGTGGGTAGGGAACATCACTCTCCATGTTGAAGCCAAATCTGTCAACCAAATGGGCAACAAGTTCGAGCAATATGGATGACAAGAAACTTTTTTTCCTTTCCTTTTTGCTATGTAACAAGAAATATTTAAATATGACTCAGAAGCATAATGTATGAGAATTTTCAAAAGGCTACTCCAGAAACACAGAGCTGAATGGGAAAAAACAGAGAGAAGGAACAGGGGGACAAAAATTTAAGTTTTATGAATATAAAATGATTTTTTTTCCTTGGGGTGGATTTAACAATGACTGCACACGTTAAACACGTAATGAGATTGAAGCTCCGAAAAGTGCACCATCCACATTACTTCACATGTGCTTTACATGTTGCAAGTGCCTTACTGCTAATTTATACATAATATTGCCTCCTAAATGAATGACTTCAGAGATCCCTTAGCTGTTAGGCAGCACTGGTAATTTCAGCCACTATAGCCATAGTTATAGATCCCGTACCATATCAGCCTGTACGGTTTGGTTCATACCGTTTCGGACAAGAAACGGTACACAAGAGGTCCAGTTCCGTTCCGTCTAACTTTCCGGTCAATACCGGAAAGTTATCGGCTGTACCAAACAACTTCAGTCGGAATCAAGCAATTTCAGACAGTACCGGAGGAAGGGCAGATTGACGGGAGCAGAGGTGTTTTGGCCAGGACGCAGCAGCTTCTTGGAAATGGCATAGGGCTGGCTGTTTTTAGACATGTCAGCATGAACTCTTCCTGATGTGAGACGATCGAGTTCATGATGTCCGGCAAGGTATGTGTTTCATTTGCTCTCGGACTCACAGTTCGTGGACGAAAACCAGAAGTGGTCATTTCTGGTGGCGGCATAGAGAAGTGAGGGAGGGGAAGAGATGGCTTAGGGTTAGGGCTTTTGGGCAAAGACTTAGAAAGACCAAAATTACGATTTTTGACAGTGTAGGATACATTAATAACCTATCTGCCATGGCATTTGTTCAGACATTATTTGCTAATCTGCCATTTTGTGTAGAGAGCTTGCTTTCATTGGACTTGCTTAAGACAAGAGTTAATAATAATCGGATAAAAAGTATCAAATTATTAATAAACCTTGAAACTACAAATTTTTTATTTGTTCATCATGTTTTGTTCTAAACGTAATTTTTGGGTCATACCAAATGATTCCATAATTAATGCTCATTATTTGTTAATTTATGTTGAATGGAAAGACTGATTGTACCCGAAAAATAAATAAGGCTTTAAGTCAATATGAATATATTTTTTACAAATATATAAATATCATAGCACTAAATTCGGAACTGTACACCAAAATACACCGGTACTAAGGCATACC
This sequence comes from Euryodendron excelsum, assembly GCA_033060915.1. Taxonomy (NCBI): domain Eukaryota; kingdom Viridiplantae; phylum Streptophyta; class Magnoliopsida; order Ericales; family Pentaphylacaceae; genus Euryodendron; species Euryodendron excelsum. The sequence continues at coordinate 14,916,296 of CM065378.1, read as the reverse complement.
ATACCAATGACAAAAACGGTATGCTAACCGGTACGGAATTAACAATTATGACTATTACCAATATCATTCCTCAAAAGATAAACAGCTAAAAATTGAAAAAAGGTACATCTCTCTGTCGAGCAGCATCATGTCATATGACAAAGAAATGCACTAGTAAATCCCTTAGGAAGACAAAGAAGAAAAGATAACAAAGAAATTAGACTAAGGCAGTGCAAACAAAAACAATAATCATATAATAATCCACAGATAACAACTTCGAAAACAGAAAACAGAGTTTCAAATTGATTACTTTCTATACAACTAAATGAAATAAAAAACCAGAGTTCGAATTTGATCAGAAATGTCATGAGCAACGTGAAGCTTAGAAATCATTTATTAGGCTAAAAATTCTGAAGCCAAATCATCAGTGTGTGACTTGATGAGATCAGGTGGAGTCCAAAACCATGGAGGTAAAAAAGGCAAGTGAAAAATGGTAGATCTACTAAGCACCATACATTCGAATCGTAATAAAATACATCGACCAATAAATTAAACCAAAAAATCCATAGCCAATCCTCAGTTATAATTTCAAGTAGATGAAGAATTATCTTCCATTTAGAGACAAAAACAAAGTTACTACTCAAGCCAGAAAACATCGCATTCGCGTCCACATCTAATCGTAGTAACTAGTAAGCATTTGCGCAAACAAATAAAAAAAAAACTTCAAATCATCAAAGCCAATATGATACTATACCGAATGAACTTCTCAAATCAATCACAGTCAGATCAATCTCTCATATCCTAAGTACAAACTTAAACACCATGAAGGATCAACCAATCTGCAAATCATTTCACCGATCAAAACTATAGAACATAGATATAGACACACACGCACAAAAAAAACAGGTATATAATATATGTAACGCAAACAGAAGGCGTTGCAGAGTTCATATATACCTGGCTGAACTTGAGGGCGTGCTGCTCGCCGGAAAGTTGGAGGTTGCCGCTGACGAAGACTAGCATGCCGCCGGCGGGGCCAGAGGGCTGGCAATCCACGGTGGTGATGCTGTGCTTGCACTGCTGGAAGGGAAGGCTGGCAAGCTTGGCGACGATGTTTTGGGACCCTAGGATCTTCTGACCTTCGAAGGTCAGCATCGACGACTCCTGGTACAGGTTCGCCAGTCCAGCCCGATTCGCATCGAATGTCGTGTAGTAGTGCTCCACGAACGCCTTCGCCACAGCGTCTGGATCCATCGCCGCCGCCCCCCACTGCCTCTGCTGTCTTCTTTCGCTTCGCTTAAAGACTAACGCGAAAACACAAAAAAACCAGAGAGATTATATGAGAGATGGAGAAAGAGAGAGAACGCAAGTAGGGACAGAAATGGAATAAGGAGAGGGGGGCAAAGATGTAAAATTAAGGATACTTATAGTCTACAGACCACAAATTATACGCTCCCATTTAGTATTTATAGACCTTCGATACAATCTGTGAAGTTACGGGTAGCGTACGAGAAACGCTCCTCAATCCTCATAGGCTCAATGGTACCGGTGGAAACTTTTCAGTGTTTAGATGATTTTTGTTTGAAAAATTGTAACATGAATTTTTTGACAGAACAGAAAAGGACATTTCGGCAAATAGTTTTTTTTCTAACCGGTTGTGTGGCTAACTTGTGCATATTTTAATTAATTTTAAAATTAGTTCAATCTCCTGTCCCGACTAATTTTGTATTTAACTTGTTAAAAATTCGTTCAAGATCGTCTCGTTATATAAACAAGTCAAGCTTAAATATATTTTAAAGCTCGTTAATTTTTTAAATTCGGCTTGATAATCTTATATACATTTAAAAATTCAAGTTACTTGAGTTCAACTCACAATCGACTCAATTAAAATTCGTTTGTACTTGGTTCAAAAGTTAAACAAATTAAGCTTGAACACATTTTCAAGCTCGTTAAGCTTATCAAACCAAACTTGAACAACCTTTTGTTCGGCTTGACTAGGCTCGTTTACAGCCCTACATAGAGTTGATAGTAACTAAGAGTATGAGTGCACAAAGGAAGCAAGAAAACCCAAGAAACCGAATCAACCTAGTCTTAGTGAGTTGGTTTGATTCGGGTCTGTTAAATATTCAGGTATGGATTAGGGTCTAAAAATTAACAAAATGATAAATTCAGTTCAGTTCCTATATTTGTATTTTTTGAACCCGAACAAAATTGACAACCGATCTAACTCAACATAACCCGAGAACTGAATCGAGACCCACTCTATTTATGCAATAAAAGTTTGTACATATTGCTTACATATATTTAAATCATTGTTATTTTACTTTGTTATTACTAATACATGTTTACGTAGACTTATTTAATTATTTTAAGATTTTGAGCATACAAGATTATTCTTTTTTAAAAAAAATATAAAGAAACTATCTTTCACATCAAAAAGTGGATCAATTTTGCCCAACCCAAGCTAGACGCGAGCTTACCCAAGGCATGGAACTGAATTGAACCAACATGAATTAATTCAGGTTAGTTCGGTCTAGTTCCGTGAGATGATTAATTCGGTTTTGCGTTGGTTTTGGGTTTAACATGGACCTGACCCATGCAAACCCCTACCTAAAAAGTTTCGAATACGAGACCTTGAAAGGAACATAACCTCAAGTCTTAACCACCAGGCCTAAAGAGTTAGCATATAGTTTCTTGGATCAATAAAATAGCTCATATATTTAATACTAGTACTTCAAAAGCATAATTTAAATGTCCATAAAAATATGAAAAAAGTTAAATTTTGATTAAAAAGTATAGCAAACAAAAAAAATAGTTAAATAAGTTTATTCAAACGATGATGAATATGCAAAAGAAATCACATCTAGGTGATTTTGAATTTTTCAATAGTATTCGTTTGATACAGTGATGAATAGTTTAAAAAGTTTTTGTCGAGATGAGTTGAACTTTTATTTTCAATGATTTTAGATACTTATACTTTTAATAATTCTAAAAAAAATAATCGTCACACATCTTCCATATAATCTCAACGCTCAACGATTTCTTACATGTAATTTTAGGCTTTAATTCTCTCTAAAAAAAAAGTCATTATTTTTGACATTTTAAGTTTGTAACGTGTGAGATCATCGACAGCAGGTTTCGAACCTAACCACTCGGACATACCGACAATTTATTTAATTCTGCCTAAACAAATTTGTTTAATCTATCAGATTTCAGAACAACAACAGCATCACTGGCAGAGAATGCATGAGCTACCATGCATCAGAAACAAAGGTCATAATAATTAACAAGCCATGCTGATCCTTCGATAACTGCACAAACCGGCCAAACTTTGTGAAACAACTCGGAGCTGGTACTTCACTGTGATAATTACAATTTACATCAGTTCTAAGTAGAACGAACATTTTGCACTGTTAGAAACAAAACCAATGAGAAAAATGGGCTACTGTGAGTACATATTCTTCATTTTTATTCAACCTACAATATACACAATCTACTCTGTCTTTCTAAGACACTATATTTCATTCTATATATCCACTATATATCAATCTCTATGATACAAATGCAGACCTTCCCGAGGGGCGAAGCAGAGAAAACTTGAAATCTCTTCAAACAATAGCCAACCTTGTGTACATAGAGAAGAGAGTCCAACGCCAGAGTTGCTATGGTACACCAAAGTCCAGAGCCCTTCTGAGCCTTTCGAGTCTCCTCTGTGTGCTAGCAAGTGGAACCCTCACTGATACAGAGCATTGCTTGTATGTACACTCTGCCGTCAAGACAAACATTTTCCTGTAATCGAACGATATCAAATTTTAAATGCTTACTAGAATTTCCAACGAAAAGATTATTTCCTGAAGTGGGATAGCATATGAAAAGCAATCAAGTCTTGGAAAAATAGAAAACTCGCCATTGGGAAAAAACAAAAATCCCTGAAACCCGCTTTGGCATTCCGAAGTGCCAAGAACAGGCGCTTGTGCTTGTCTCAATTTTCACAAGCATGTCCTTTCTATGAGTTATGATCTGAAGCAGTACGGAAAAAGTGCGAAACTTCCCGATAAAGTTGTTCGGCTTCAAATGGTTTAGAAACATATCCATCCATTCCACACCTTAAGCACTCCTCGTGTGTAGCCTGAATGACATCTGCAGTCATTGCCAAAATTGGAACATGCCAATCAGAAACATTTTCGTAGGCTTCCACCGATTGTTCTCCATTTTGGATGCTATCATTGATGTTGTGTTCCATGTCTCGAATTCTTTTTGTAGCTTCAAACCTGTAAGGAAGGAGGATAGTCGATGGTCTTAGCAATTCTTTTTAACATTTACATTTAGGGATATGAATCACAAGGAAAGAGAATTTAAAAAACAAGAACTAATAGAAACTATCAGTGTTGAACTATAATGAATTAACTGATGCAGTTACAACCGTCAACCCACTGAGTAATTATGACGAACATAAGTAAAAATAAAATTGATCACAATTGAAGAATTAGTCCACAAGGCATGAACTCTTACGCTCAAAAACTTATGCTTTAAAATTGAAAATGTGGTGCATACCCATCCATTTCTGGCATCTGAATATCCATGAAGCAGGCATCAAATTTGTGGGGTGGCTTTAACAGTGAGATTGCCTTCTTTCCGCTGTCTGCACAGACCACATTGGCCCCATATTTGTTCAAGGCACCAGCAGCAACTCTAAGGTTTACATAATTGTCGTCAACAACTAAAATTTTTCTCCCGAGAAGCAGATTATGGAGAGACAAACCAGGGAACTCTCCATTGTGGCAATTCCCCTTGTTCCCAACACCCATGGCTCGCTGCAGAGATGCAGCCAACATACTTGCTCTCAGGGGCTTCATGATGACAGGTGGAATACCAGAAGTTGCAAAACCACTTCTGGTAGAGCTGATAGAGTTAGATAGAAGAAACAGTTTTGGAGGCACAACACGGTCAACTTTCAATAATTTATTGAAAAATAGAGCTGAAAAACCAGAGTCCTTATCCCAAACTTCCTGTTCTATTAGTACCATTTGAATGACTGTATTCCCACTGCCAATGCTAGAGATAACTTGATTCAAATCGGGAACCACTTCAACATGAATCCCAAGCCGCTGGACATGATATCTAGACACTTTGGCCCGTACTGGTCTGGGGTCCACAACTAAAGCTGTCATGCCTTGAAATTCTGAAGAAACAGAAATAGATTGGTTGTTTATTTGCTGCTTCTTATGCTCACTGGCATTGGAACAGACATTGGTGAACACAGCAGTAAAAGTAAAGGTGGATCCAATCCTGTGTAAGCTTGCAAACCCGATTTCACCATTCATGAGGCCAACCAAACACTTGCTTATGCTCAGGCCAATCCCTGTGCCACCGTGTGTTCGGGAGATTGAGGGGCCCACCTGCATGAAAGGAGTGAATACACGAGATTGTGCTTCTAAAGGGATCCCTACACCTGTGTCCTCTACTGATACAATAACATTGATGAGATCAGAAGATGATGACGAGAGAGGACAAGCAGGTCCATCTTGGCTGAAAGTTCTGAATCCTGCCCAGCTCTGGCGTCTATCTGCCACAGGAAACCCACTCAAGGTGTTCTTGGATGATGACACTGTCTCAACTTCTAAGGATTCCATCACCTCCTCAACGAGATGGACTGTTATGATAATATGCCCCTTCTCTGTGAACTGACAAAATGTAAACCATCAGTTTCCTAGCCGGTTGCAGGAAAAAAAAATTGTAAGAAACACTCATATGAATTTGTGTACAGACCTCTTTTATTGCACACATGTACAAGGTTAAAACGATAATAATACTATTATGCCTATAGTACCTATTTCATAAAACCACAATTTTCCTCTGGATAACTCTACAATAGGCACTTCAATTTAACGAATTATATTATGCTTCCACCGATTAATATTTTAGACAGCACAATTCACATAACAAAATCATTTTTGCCTTAAAAAAGTGATCCGTGAATGGATTCGCATGTTGACCATGTAATGCTTTCTCCTCTTGAGTGAACAATATCCAATAACAAAATCAATTTGCTTCAGAAAGAACAAAGATTGAATATTTTCCCATACCGTTTTTCCCTTTTTTTTATCTCGAGTGATTGCAAACAGAATTTAACTTTTTTAAGGCCCTAATTGTTTCCCCATGTATTCAACATACTTACTTTGATTGAATTGCCCATGAGATTTGTGAGGATTTGCCGAAATCTACCGGGATCACCAATTAGTATCTCAGGAACCTTATCAGAGATGTAAACTGCAAGCTGCTTTAGCCGAGAAGTACAAAAAAGTAAATTAATTAGA